>ML824947.1:74656-107258 GCA_009831015.1 Picea engelmannii
GTAATTATACCTCCTAGTCTCCTATATATACCAAGGAGACATTTTCATTTTGAATCATCTTGTACTTGAACATTTAAGTGGGGTAAAAGGAGGTTGCCCCCTCGAAGAGGCTTATTATCTGAAATTATCTCTTTTTCAACGCGAGTACTTTTTTTGAGGTTTTTCTATGCTATATTGATATTTGGTTCTTAACGCTTGTTGTGAATGAAGTGTAGCCAACATCTCTTCTTTTCAAAGATAATCTACCCCATTATGCCAGTTTGTGTTCTACAATGTTTTTCTATCTTATTCATTAATAGAAGTTGGGTTTCACTATATTTTTGTGTGCTCTTCTATATTTTTGTGTATTTCATTATTATATCTCTATTATATTTCTTCCTTCATGTCATTCTCAAAATAATTTGGATCATTCCACTTACCTTTATCCCTATTTGTATTTACAAAAATACAATCTACTTTATCATTGTTAATATAAATTCATCTTTGTCTATAAATAAATTCATCTATTTTTTCATTGTTCATATCAATTCCATTCACTTTTTCCCTATCTATACTTCACTTAATTTCACTTTCAAACTCTGTCTATAATCCCTCTTTAACTCTGTCCATAATCCTTATTAACTTTTTCCATAATCCCTATTAACTCTGTCCATAAAATTCCACTTATCTTGTTCATTTCCATTAAAAAAACTAACAAATTTCCCTTATCCATTCCATAATCAGTATACGAGGATCAATAAAGGCAACTATGCAATAATCATTATACATAAACAAAGGTTTTGGAACTATACAATTCATCTCTTTGGTTAAAATTGCAAAAGATTCTGAATATCATGTGTATATTTTAACCTTGAAGAATTGTTTTGTGTTAGAATCAATAGTTTCATATGCTATGAATACAACTTGAATAGGCTTACGAGTATGATCAAGTTCAAATAACCTTTTGATTTTCAAACGTAATTTTTCACTCCAAACTATCAATGTTACAAAATGACATCTAGTAGGATGTACAATTGTGATCATTGAGGGATAAGGGAGTATAATCATAAATCTATTGGGTTGTATTTACAGTTATAAGATCGAATCATGACTAGTGAGTTCATTGTCAAGTAATTAAGGGTCAGGTTTCATACAATTCAAACTGAAAACTATATATACAAAATTGGAGGAGTCCAAAACCTCTTAGAGCCCGATAACCTTGACATTGTCCAACAAAGCCCTCAATAGCTAAGAATTTTTGCTCATGAGGGATGGATAACCTTCCTTGATTTCTTTCAAGGTTCCAATGTATCAATTGCTACAAAACATTCTCATACATTTAATAGATAATTTTCCACAGTCCAAGGGGTAACATTTTAGGTTAATGAAGAGTCAATAAGCCCTACTATAGGGTTAAATATGGAAGGAGAACACTGGACAAAACATTCCAAGATACCAGAAGATAGCTGGTCAAAATTCCTAAGTGTCCCTTTCCAAATATCTGAATTTCATAGGAAAGGTATTCACAGAGAACTATTAAATGACCCTTGGAAGAACTTAGCCCTAATCATGCAAAAATGCATTACCTGCAAGATGTTTTTTAGCATCATCCTCCATTATCACATAAGGATTTTATTGAATCTTAATAATGAAAGCCCTTTGAATCTGCTATTATTTTTATTGAAGGATTTGAACAAAATGGCTAGGACATTTCAAATGCAGGGCCAACCCTCGGGGGTTTACTATGTAGGGTTCATAATGTTATTGTTTAGGGTCGATATGGAATGGCCAAGAACCAGTTGGAAAGGGTTTCATAGTGGTATCAGAAGCAAGCTCAGGGCACAGGTATTTCCCTGCCAAGATAAACCCACATAATCCAAAAATAAAATTCTAAAGGTTTATCATCAAAGTAATGGTGCTACAGGAATGGAACAATCCTATAGCAAAAAAAAAATGAAAACAAAGGCTCCTAAGACTCGAACCCGATCTCATAAGACTTGACTAGTCATTACTTTGACTAATTCTAAGGAAGAATCCAATGATGATGATGAGTATGTTAAAAAATTAGACAAGTTTAAAATCACAAATACAACTAAAATCAAGAGTATAGAGAGGTTTGAATTTGCATCAGAATCAAATGATGGCTACACACCAAAGACTGTCTATACAGAAGAAGTTGAGCACACATCTAAAAAATCAACATAGGACAATTTTTCTAAATCAATTGAGGTTGAAAAGCAACTTTGGATTGCAAAGAAAATAGTGGGAATAACATCAATGGAGATTTTTAGAAATAAATCCATAGAGGAAATTCATACAGAGGCACATGTCCAAAATTTAAAAGCAACTACAACTAAAGGGGAAATAGATACAATTCTCCAACTAGAAATGGTCAATGCTTAGATGAAGAGAAGGAGAGGTAAGAACCCTATTTTTCCTTCTTTCAAGGCATATAATCCTGGATATTTAAAAGTTTTAAGAGAAAACATGAGATTAAATATGGAAAATAGGAGGTTGAAGAAGAAGGTAAACAAATTGAAAAAGGAAAAATATCATGGAATGGATACCTTGTTACAGGCCATAGAAACTGAAGAAAAACCATTGAAAAATATTGATGAAGAAGATATGGCAAATGTTGAGAAGTTTATAAACACCATTTTGATGACATTCTCACAAAAACGTATGCCTTTCTTCAACTCAAACTTGACCTACTTGGATGGAGAAACCAAGATGAATTTTTTTATTTGGAGGTCATTAATAGAGAAATCCATCAAGACGTTATTAATAAACTCAAGCATAAATGGTTTTCCCTCTATCTTACTCAAGAGAATAGATGGAAAAGGAAGATTAATCTGTATAGGAATAGGTTGCAAGAGATGGAGAAAAATATCCAAGATGCTTGTTCTTTGGGATTAGAGGGACTGCGGCATAGAGCCCCTTCTCGAATCCATCCTATCTACTTGCATGATATATGGACATAGTTTAGTATTAAATAGTTAGAAAGTGGAAGAGTTCATAAGATTATGACTCCCAAATAATGCATAACAACTTTTATCTAGGTTGAAAATCATGATAAAAACTCACTTTGTGAGTTGCGTTTGTTTAACTTTGTGTTACCATACCATACAAGTTGGAATCTGAACCCCTTTGTGGGGGATGTCCAATTGATGGATTTCACTTATTTTATTTATGGTTTGGTCTAATGGAGAGTTGTAAATGATTATTACACTCAGGTAGAATTAAAGTATAATTTAGTAGTGAGGGAGGAATACCCTATGTTTGGAGTAATCATTAAGGATTATAGAAGATTGCTAAGAGATATAGGGGACTCTCAAAGAGTCAAGGTGCATAGAAAATTTGCCATCAAAAATCATCAAGAAGTTTCACAGGCTCATTCACTTTAATCTCTATTGGCTTCTCATTATATTTGGCACACACTTTCAAATCCTCTAAGGAATAGGAGTCCTACTAGTTACCCACATTTTGAGCTTGCTCTCTCTAGATTTTCTCTATACATAAATTCAATGACAAGGCATGGTAATCAATGGATGGGGATTAGATTTAATTTTCCATTAATATGGTGTCCAACTCAACAATATAGGGAAATATTTCAGTGGAAAAACATGGAAGAGATAACACTCTAGAGGAAAATCAATAGAAATTTGGGATTTTACCATGGGACATCCTTTGGACATCAACTTATAACCAGATAGCAATACATATTGGTGTTTAGATGAGCATGATTTTTCATGAAGCCATGCAAAGGATTAGGAAGGGGGGAATGTCAGGACCGAAATATGATACCTTTTTATCTTTAGTATGATAATGTTTAGAGTCTATAAAAGCCAAAATTAATCCTCATATATGTCATTTCTCACCCATGAGGTACAAGCCAGGTATTATGGTAAGTATCATTCCAATATTTGGGTCTTTCTCCATGAGGTATAAGCCATGTATTATGGTTAGTGTCATTTCAATATTTGAGGCATTTGAGTGTGTTGCATTTAAAGTTGATTTTGATTATGTAATGTGTTCTCAGAAGTTATGTTCTTTTCCCCATTTCACCTTGGTGGTTGAAATTGGGCCCTAGTAAGTGGTCACCCTTAGGGATGGGTTTTCTACTGGGAGGTCCCCTTGAAAATTCATTGTGCCATTCCTGATCATACTTACCACTTTACACACTTCATCTTCTTGCCTCCTTATCTTTTGGGATTTTCGGGTGTACTGACCCAACAAGGGATTGTCCCTCATTTCATGGGAAGAAGGGGATGAGGGAATAGAGGGAATGTAGTTGGAAAAATATAAAATCCAAAACATAACCTTCCATATGCTCACCTAAAGAGATCTTGAGAACAATGAAATGTTTCCCCTAAAAAATTCAAAGACCTGCAAAAGAAAACACGCATATATAAATGTCCCACTTGTCGAGGGATCTACACAAGTGCATTACAAGCTATACTTTACCCCCATGGCACTTTGTGTACCTCTTCCTTCAATTGACATTGTGGTATTTCCCCCCAAGTTATATGTTATCCCATAGGTAGTACCCAGTTGTTCAGGACCTCAATTAATTAATGGCATTAAATGGGCTTGGAAAAAGGATGCATTGAAAATGAAGGTGCAACACACCCTCTACAAAGGCACCCATAAATGAGACATTACGATCCCAATTTGGAGAAGATACTTGGCTGAAATTTGTGCCCTCTTTCGGAACCTTGGATATCTCTCTCTCTTGAAAATTTATTTTGGTGATTTCTCTTGGTGTGTTGTGGATCTAAGGTGGTGCATACTTCTTGGAGGATTACTCTCTTGCTTTGTGGTGGAATTCTCTTGGTGAACTAAGGTTTTATAATGCATGTCTCTTGAAATTGGTAAGAAATATCTGCAATTTGTTAGTTCTTCTTGCTTGTTTCATAGTTTTATTGGTTGAAACCCTACTACCTAGGAGGAATATAAGTTCATACACTATCCCTTAAGCTCCATCTCATTTCTAATTGATAAGTCATTTTGGGACAATTTTTCTAGGAGGAGTACAAGGGTGTACACCCTCCTAGATTTACCTAGGATTGATTTGCATGCCCTAGGGAGTAAAAGGGTTTACATCCCTAGGTATATTGTAGATCCAAATCTTATATCCAAGTCTCTATTTACCCATATTTTAAAAGGAACTAATCTGATTTTTTCATTGGAGAAATAAAATTGCTTGCATTGGGTAACATGATTTTACGATATTTTCAAATTGTTTGAAGTGGAATCAATTATATGCTCTAGTAGCTTGCTTGAGCCACTAGGGAATCATATTTGGCTAAGGATATATTACTACTATTATAACATTAAATATAAATCCATTAGGGCTGAAACAAATTTCTCTCAAACTTTTACTTTTGCTCTCTTTTCAACTTTCAGAATTTGCTAGAAAGTTGCCATAATAATCAACTTGTCATTTAGCATTTTTGGGTGGTTTACTTCTAATTTTTGGTGGTTGGAATTTTCTGTTGTAGCAATACTTTTCTACATCCATAAGGATGTTATAATATCTCTGAAATAACATCTTTTAACAACCCTATATTGTTTCTAAAGTCTTTCTCTATCTCACTTGAGGTATACTAGCCATTGCTACCTTATCTCTTGCATCTTTAACTAGACTTTTAGTGACTTATTTATCAGATTTGATTATCATTTACTTTCTGAATTATATCACTGTTTACTTCTGATATATAGGACATAAATATTCACTTGATTTTCCATTGGATATATTGGCTTGTATACTTGTATTTTCTTGTGTCTCGGGCAGGTATACCAATCTTATGTAGGTACACTACTTCTTGGAAACCTTCCCTCATCAACAAGACTTCATACCAAGCATTCCATCTCTCCACAACTTGACCTATAGGGGCTTCACTTCCATAACCTCACTTTCCATCTCATTTCCCCCTAGGGTCACCTGACATTCCCCTCTTGAGTTGTATTTATCCTTTACTAAAGCAAAGGGAGGGTTTATCTAAGGTGATAGTGGGTAGAATCTCTCGCAGTTATCTCCATCTCATGGATTGGGTCGGGATTTACCCAACCTACAGTTTTTGCGATAACATTTTGGTAGTGTTGTTGGGGAGGATTTTGAATCCTCTTTTGTACCCCAATGACACTTTGGAAAGCTTCCATCCAAAATCCTTTAGCTCTATCTTTCCCGGTGAATCCACTTGAAGGAATTTCCTCTTCCATTCTGGATAAGCTTTCCTTAAGGATTATCTAGAGACTCCATTATGTGACGTACCCAAAAAAATAATTACCCAAGTCCCCAACATGCATCCAAGAATCATAAACCTTCACCCAAACTATCTAGTCCTATGTCATCTCCCACTTCTTGTTCTTGCACATCTACCTCTCCTACCCCTCCATATTCACCCACTTCCCCTACACCTCCACTTTCATCCATGCCTCGTTCACCAAGTACTACCTGGATCCCATGGTTTATATATGCATACAAGCCTTTAGACATGAAAAATATCTCTGGGTCTCCTCGCAAACACCCAGGGAACTTTAAGGAATGGCTCCCTAGCTTCTCAGGAGATGATTTTGTCGCAACCGAAGATCATTTAGATACCTTCCTCCTCTCCCTTGAACCCTATGACCAAAACGAACATGTTCAGATGCGAATTTTTTCCAACACTCTTGTCGGAAGGGATAAGGAGGGATATGATAGTATCTTCCTAGGGACGATCACAAGTTGGGATATTTTTCGATATTGTTTTGTCAAAAAATTCGAGAAAAACAAAGATTGGCAGACCCTTTACGATCAAATATATAACTTCAAAAAAATACTAGGGGAAATCATAAAGGAATTCAATGATAGGTTCAATCCCCTTGTGAGGATATTTCCTCAATATTTAAAGTCGTCTTGAGGTACCATCCTCAAGTCCTACATGTCAACCATGAGAGATACCTGTTGAGTTCTAATTGGAAAGGGACACCCTACAAATTTATTTGAAGCCCAATAAAGGGCATGTGAGATCAAAGAGAACATAGCTTTCTCTCTCTATAAAGATGAGGATTATCTTGAGGAAATCATTCAAATAAATCAAGTTGGAGACCTTATTTTTCTAGACCCTACCAACAATGTCAGGACATACCTGGAAAGGGAACAAGAGGAAGTTTTTAACCAAGCTATTGGTCATGTGATGATTCTATCGGGGAAAGAAAAGGAACCAGCATTTGAAGAAATACCTCCCCTTATAAGGGAGATGTTGAAAGTTGAAAGAAAATGAGCAGTAAGGTAGGATGAAGAGAGGATTTTGCAACATATTCAAGAAGTTATAATTGATGTAAAGAGAAGAAAATTGGTGCCATCAATAATGAAGAATATTATTTTCCCAAACAAAACTAAAAAATAATACTTTGTCAAATATCATGTCAGCATTCCCCATCAAGTTCTGGATGAAGGGATTGACAACACCTTCATTTTTTCAAATTCTCTTTTTCTAGACAAATAAAAGAAGGATGGATATTGGGACTTAGACTTCAATGGAACACACTCAAGCTTAAGCTCAAGTGCATAAATAGTTTTGATATCACAAGATAACGAGCCTACCCTTTTCTCATACATGCTTGAGTTTAACTACACAAACGAAATCCCTGAGTATGAAGCCCTCATTTTGGGCATGAACCTTTCCATTAATATGAACATCAAGTCCCTACGTGTATGGGGAGACTCGAACTTGATTGTTTCACAGGTTAACAAGAATTTCACTGCTAAAAACAAAAGGTTGAAATAATACAGAGATGTCGTTTGGGATGCTATGAAGGGATTTGATAACTTTTCGATTGAAGCCATCCCTAGAGGAGAAAATAATTTGGTAGACAACCTTGTTGTATACACGTCTAATTTATAGTTTTTCAAAGAGATCGGTCTCTATAAAGTGGAAGTAAATTTCAGGCCTTCAATACCTGATAACTTTGACAATTGACAGGTTTTTGATAATGAAAACCAGATCCTCTATTTCCTCCAAAATGAAGGTGAATTCTCGGAAGCCCAAATAAACTTGTTTGCAGAAGAAGCAAATATTGAGATCATTGATTTTCCTGATGGACCCTTACCCAAAGGTGTCGTTACCCTAGAGATACTTTTTTATCAAAATGACATGTATAAGAGGAAGCCATCAAGCAAAATTGATGACAAGGTCATTGAATTCAATATTGGCATCGAGGAATCCCCAAAAATGGTCATATTTGGAAAATGAATAACTCCTAATGAGAGGGAGAAGTTAATTTCCCTCATAAGAGAATTTAAGGATGTTTTCACCTAGTCATATGAATATTTGAAGGCTTATCGAGAGGATGTCATACAACATGCTATTCCCCTTAATGAAGCCATGCAACCCTTCAAGCAGAAGCTTAGTAAAATGAAATCACAATTTTCCCCGAAAGTCCAAAAGGAGTTGCAAAAGATGGTTGAGGCATGGATAATTGAGCCCATCAGGTACTCATCTTGGCTGTCCAATCCAGTCATTGTTAGGAAGAACATTGGTTATAAGGTTACGTGTTGACTTCAGAAATTTGAATTAGTCTTCACTTAAAGACAATTATCCTTTGCCAAACATGGAGTATATTTTGCAAAGGGTCACCGGAGTAGATATGATGTCCATAATTGATGGATTTTCATGATACAGCCAGGTGCTCGTGAAAGAAGACGACCAACTCAAAACTTATTTCACCACCCCTTGGGAAACTTACAAGTATTTTAGAAATACTTTTGGATTGACCAACGCAGAAGCCACTTTTCAATGTGTCGTGTATTATGATTTTAGGGAATTAATTGGGAAACTTATAGATATTTACTAGGATTTCCTAACCACTATCTCCAAGAAGAGAGTTCAACATATCCAACACTTAAGAACGATTTTTCAAAGGTGTAGAGAATATGGCATTTCTCTTAATCCTAAGAAATCAAATTTCGGTGTGGATAAAGGCAAGTTATTAGGCCGTATCATTTCCAAAGATGAGATATCGATAGACCCTTCTAGAATCGAAGCCATCAAGAAGATCCCTCTCCCTAAAGATAAGAAGGCCCTATAGTCCTTCTTTGGCCAAATAAACTTCATAAGGAGGTTCATTCCGAACTTTGCCGAAATCATGAAGCCACTCAATCACTTGTTAAAAAAGGATGTTCTTTTCAAATGGGACAATGAAGAAAAGATGGCTTTCCAATGTATCAAATAAGAAATAACTATCACATCAGTCCTTTCCAACCCATATTTCGCTAAAGAATTCATCATATTCTCTTTCCCTTCAAAGGATACCATCGCAACAGTTATTTTTCAAAAGAATGATAAAGGATATGAACAACTGATCGCTTTCATGAGAAAAACCCTTAGGGACTTAGAGATAAATTACACCATTATGGAAAAACAAGCCTACGCTCTTGTCAAGTCCCTAAAGCATTTTAGGACTTATGTGGGATACAACAAGATGAAACATTATGTCCCTTACTCCACTGTAAAGGATGTTCTATCACAACATGATTGTCATGGATAAAGGGGAAACTGGGTTTTATAGATACAAGAATATGAATTGGATATCAAACCATCCAAGATAATCAAAGACCAACGGTGTTAGTGTTTCATGGAAACCTGCACAGGAGATCTAGCTAAAGCATACACAAACAAATCTTATCAAGAAAAGGAAGAAAGATACACAATGAATAATGAGAATCAATGCATATTATTATCTTATCAATGAGTGAGTGATCTTCACTCATATAGGCAATGACATCCTATAATTAGGAATGCATGCATAATAGTGATGGTCTAAGATTAGAAAGTCTAAAATAGAACTAGTCAGTTAACTCCCACTGAACTAGTGTTAAAGTCTAAAATAGAACTAGTCAGTTAACTCCCACTGAACTAGTGTGCCGAAAATAGAAATTTCTCCAACACCCTTCCTGAAGATCACTATGGAGTAAAAAATGAGTCCCAGCTACTAGGCCATTTTAGCTACTCATGTACAATGCAACTAATGAACATTGAATACAAACGAGGAAAGAGGGAAAACCACATGGGAATAAAACCCCCCCTCAAAAGATAATGTATCAAAAGAAGAAAATGGCAGCTTCTAGGCAACTATGTTCTTCACTGCAAGACAATCCCACAAAGTCTGAAACTTCGGCTCACTAAAATTCTTCATGAAGATGTAGAAATATTTATGGATCTGATGAATTCCTTTGGCAACCTGTCGGGCCTTGTACCTCTTGATCCTATGGACCTATTTTCACCTGAAAATATTCCTTTCTGGTGGAAGTGGAACTAGATTCCAAGTTTGGTTCTATAGGAGTGAGTCATACTCCTTCTGCATGGCCGCTTACCATAATGGATTTCCCACAACCCTATTGTATTTATGTGGATCGGTAGATTAAACCATATAACAATGCATGGGCATCGCAGGTTCTGAAGTTGAAAGTACATGAGAAGGATCTGCATGCTGAGATCGAGTCATCCTCGAATCCAATGGATTCCCTGCAAGGTTGCCTACTGCCTGAAGTGTGTTTTGTGCCTTCTTGGGCATCTGCTGAAAATTCGGCATTGGCTTCTTATCTGGATGTACTACCTGCTTATTTCCATGTACAGAATATGAGTGTATGGAATCATCTCTGATGTATGAAACTGATGGAAGAAAAAGAGTATATGCATGTTGCACTGGAGGTACATGCAAAGTACTCTCCTTATGTGTAAGTAGAATAGAGGAGTCATCATCAGAAAACTTAGTGAATTTATACAACCTTGACTTGTGATCCACCTCACCAATTGCAATGATGGAATTGTCATGCATGTCAATTACTGAAACTGAATCTGATGTAAATTCAACCTTTTTACCTTTCTGAGTGATCTGATAAATTAAGAGCATATTCATAGAAAGATTTGGAACATGTAAAACATTCTCAAAACTACCATTATGGAGTTCCACTCTCCCTGCTCCTGTTACTACTACTGGAGTATCATCCCCCATAAGAATAGGGGGTCTTGAGCATGGACGCAAAGAAGAGAAAACTTCCTCTTTCGTTGCCATATGATGGGATGCACCAGAATCTATAATCCATGAATCAGATGAGGAATGAATTGCAACCAGAGCATGATCTTAGGAGCAGGATCTTCTTCCTTCTGCTTCTTGACTCCCTCTGGAATGAATTTTCCAAGGTTGTTCTGTTGAAGTGTCTGTGCCATAAGATCGATATGTTTCTTCATGCATGTGGATTCTTCATGATTCAGTTTATTGCAGTAAGTGCATTGCTTTCCCTTCTTCTTCTTATTGGAATCTGAAGAGTCTTTGGAACCTAAGGAATCATTAAAGGGTTTGGAATATCCCTCCTTCCCGTTCTGTTTGGATGACCCTTTTCCATCATGCATGGTGAGTGCATGTGTTGTGGGATCTTTCATAAGGCCCATATGTATGAGTTTTGTCTACTCTTTTGTAAGAGACTCAATGAACTGAGCCAACGTAGGCATTTTCCAATTTGTTCCAAAAAGACATCTGCCAGAATGGAAATTGGAGACATATACAGTGTATTATGGTCCTAGCTTGGCCAAGATTGTTAGAATAAGTTGTTTCTCTTGTGTAGACTTGTCAATACCAGATCCACCGAAGATCAAAATCAAAGTTTTAAATTTAGTAAAGAAATCATGTATATTATCAAAACTTTTAGGGTCTAAGGTATTCAACTCTACCTCAAGCATATGACCTCGCATCTCATCCTTCTTTCCAAAGAGTCATTCCAAGGTGGTCCAGATCTCGTTTGGAGTCTTGCATACAGAAACATGAAACCATAGACCAGTGGAGATTAATTCAAGAAGTATTCATGTGGCCTCATCTTTACGGTTCGCCCATCCCATCTTCTCAATCGTTGATGTAGGTTATGTTTCTGTCGCCATCGTCAAATTATACAGTCCTTTCCTTCATAGTTGGAATTCTGCCTTGGGCTTCCAATCAAAATAATTGTATGGTGTGAGGATTACCACCAAGTTTGATTGTATAATAGTTATCCTATCCATCTCTTCCACTGTTTCTAAGAACCCCTAAATATTTACTCTCAATCTACAAGTGAAAAATTAAGAAATCACGGCAGAGAGGGCACTTTAAGTGAAAATTCGTATCAGTTTCAGGAGGCTATATTGGGGCTTACCTTATGAGAAAATGGTGACAAATATCGCCAAACGGTTGAAAACCCACTTGTAGAATGGGTCAATTTTCTTCTCTAGCGGGTCGTTTCCTCAAAACATTAATATTTTTGGAGAAATAACTGTAGAAAGGTATGACCACAAATTCGTATTAGTTTCAGGAAGCTATCTTGCAGCTTACTTTTTGAGCAAACAGTGAGGAATCTCGTTAAATGGTTGAAAACCCACTTGCAGAATGGGTCGATTTACTTCCCACGAGGGTCGTTTCCTCAAAAACTTTATATTTTTGGAGAAATCATTGTAGAAAATTACGACCACGGATTTAGCTCACCAAAACTCTGATTTTCCTTATTCTTTGGCTTGTATGGCTTGCTCCAAGCAGCATAGCTCTGATACCACGTCAGTGTTTCATGGAAACCTACACAAGAGATCTAGCTAAAGCATACACAAACAAAGCTTATCAAGAAAAGGAAGAGAGATACACAATGAAGAATGAGAATCAATGCATATTATTATTTGATCAATGAGTGAGTGATCTTCACTCATATAGGCAATGACATCCTATAATTAGGAATGCATGCATAATAGTGATGGTCTAAGATTAGAAATTCTAAAATAGAACTAGTCAATTAACTCCCACTGAACTAGTGTTAAAGTCTAAAATATAACTAGTTAGTTAACTCCCACTAAACTAGTTAGTTAACTCCCACTGAACTAGTGTTACTCCCACTGAACTAGTGTGCCAAAAATAGAAATTTCTCCAACAAAGGGTTAGCTAAAATGTTGACAGAAAGCAATCGGGAAGCTATAGAGATGGGACAAAGGGAACAAATTAATGTTATGGTAAGCGAAATTGAGAATGACGAATGGTATTTGGATATCATTTATTACTTGAAGAATATTACTTGCCCTTATCATTTTTTGATCATAAAAGGAGAGCCCTAAGGCTCAAGGCCATGAAGTATTGCTTGACATAAGATGGTCTCAGATGGAGGAACCTTGATGGAGTAATCCTCAGGTGTGTGAATAAGGAAGAAGCAAACAAGTTAGTCATCGATTTTCACTTAGGATATTGTGGAGGCCACTTTGTGGCTCGCACTACTACACATAAGATCGTGAGGGAAATATATTATTGGCCCACTATTTTCTTCGACACACATCGATACGTTAGATCCTACCATCCTTGTCAGTTTTTTACCGGGAAATAACGCCTCCCTGCCCTCCCTCTTAAACTAGTCGTCGTAGAAGCACATTTTCAACAATGGGGACTAGATTTCATTGGCGAGTTCAAGGACAACTCTAGTAATGGTTACCAGTGGTTTTTAACTGCCACATATTAACTAGATGGGTGGAATCCATCCCAACGAAGAGAGAAACAAAAGAGATCGTAATGAAATTTCTTGAGGAAAAAATTATCACTAGATTTGGCATTCCTACAAAGATAACCACGGATAAATCCAAGGATTTTAGCTTGATGGCACTTAATGAACTCTGTTGGAAATATGGAATTGTCTTGTCACACTCCTTGAATTATTATCCTCAAGGAAATGGACTAGTAGAGTCCAACAATAAGAATATTATGAATATTGTACAGAAGATTGTTGGAGAGAAAAAGAAAAGTTGGGATAGTAAGATCAATTATGCCTTATGGGCAAACCACACAACTACTAATACCTCTACTGGGAAAACCCCTTTCGAATTGGTTTACGAGATAGAACCACGCCTACCTATAAACCTCCATGTTCCATCCTTGCAAGTAGCTCAACACTTCACCACGAATAAAGAAGCATTGCAGGGGAGAATTGATCAACTCATAGAGTTGGATGGAACTTGAAGAATGGACTTTGATCAAATGGAAAAGAACCAAGAGAAAATAAAAGAGATGATTGACCGTAAAGCAATGAAAAGACATTTCATTAAAGGAGACCAGGTTCTAATGTGGGATAAAAAAAGAGAAAAACCTGGAATGCATCAAAAGTTTGATAGTTTGTGGTTGGGACCCTACAAGATAGAAAAGATATATGTGTTCGATTCCTTTTATTTGTCCATAGAAGAAGGGAGGAGGATGACATTGCCGATAAATGGATCCCTCCTCTAACATTATTTCCAAGGTGGTACTTGACTTCTTCAGGGCCTAGGCCCCAGGTAAGTAGGTACGTCATATTGTTTTCTTGCATTTGCATCTTGATTGCTCATAATAACTTAGTTGCATTTCATGTTTCATTTTTCTCTACTTGCATATTGCTTTCATTGTATTACATATTTAGTTTACAAATTTTTTTAATAAACAAAAAAAAATATTCTCTAATATTAGTTGTCAATTTTGGTTTTTAGATTTTGATGTATATGGAAAACAAGTGATAGAACCACCCTAGTTTTTATGGTTTTATGTTTCAGTGTAGTCACGGGTCCGATCAAGAGATGTTTTAGTTCTCATTAACTCTATGGTGAGTGAATGTGCCCAAGTAGAAGCCAAATGTTATCCCTATTTCCTAGGGATAACTAAGGAGATGATGTCTCAAGGCCCTCACGTTGAACACATGGAGTACCAAGAGACATATGGCTGAAAATGCCCACTTTCACAGACAGAGGCCGGCCTCACCACCACATAACTCATATTCATCACGATAGTATCCACCATGTCATCTTGCTTCTGGAAGACATTGGGCACTTCTCCATGAGGTGCAAGCCAATATTATGGTGAGTTTCATTTCATTATTTGAGGCATTTGAGTGTGTTTCATTTAAATTTGTTTTTGATTATGTAACGTTTTCTTGAAAGTTATGTTATTTTCCTTGTTTCACCTTGGTGGTTGAAATTGTGCCCTAGCAAGTGGTCACCCTTAGGGATGTGTTTTCTACTTGGAGATCCCCTTGACAAGTCATCGTTCCATTCCCGATCATACTTACTACTTTCCACACTTCATCCGCTCACCTCCTTATCTTTTGGGATTTTTGGGTGTACTAACCCAAGAACGAATTGTCCCTCATTTCATGGGAAGAAGGGGATGAAGGCCTAGAGGAAATGTAGCTGGAAAAATATAAAATCCAAATCATAACCTTCTATATTCTCTCCCAAAGAGGTCTTCAGAACAATGAAATGTTTCTCCTAATAAATTCATAGACCTGCAAAAGAAAACACACATATATAAATGTCCCACTTATTGAGAGATCTACACAAGTGCAATACAAGCTAGACTTTACCCCCATGGAGCTTTGTGCTCCTCTCAATTCAATTGACATTGTGGTACTTCTCCCCAAGCTATATGTTACCCCATAGGGAGTACCCATTTGTTTTGGACCTTAATTAATTAATGTCATTAAATGGGCTTGGAAAAAGGATGCATTGAAAATGAAAGCGCAACACACCCTCTACAAAGGTACCCATAAATAAGACAGTACGATCCCTTGTATGTCATGAACCCAAAGCCAAAATTTATTTCCCCCACCCACTTCATCTTCTCCACATGGATTAGAGGGGGTTATACCTGGGAAACACTCCTTGAATTAGGGAATGATTCACCCAATAGGTCACTTTGTCAACCCTCCCATACCTAAACTTGAAAAGTTTCATAGGGGCTTTGAGAACTTGTTTAATTTGATAAGGTGGTTTTTGATGCACATGCTTAGGTGACTCTTTTATTGATTTGATTTACTTATCATGATACATTTGACTTGATATCCTTGGAGGGTGTATTCATTGTCTTTGAAAGACCTTGCTTGGTGGACAGTTTTGGAGGAACAAGCCTAGTATGGGATTTTTGGGGGCACGAAGCCTACAGATTGGATACCATGGCCCGCACACTAGATGATGATGATATACTTTGGAGGCTTGATAGACACATGGTATGACCTCACCTATCCCATACAATCCCAACATTTTTCCTTTATAGGTAAAAACATTACATTTGGAGGGCTTGACGTCACCCTCGGGCTAGGGTTTGGAGTGGAAGTGTGGTTGACTTGAAACTTGGCACCTTTTGATGGAAAGAAGCCTTGGATTGATGGATGAGACCCTAACACATGGGAGGGATTCCTTTGGAGGTCCAATGTTTAACCTTCAAGCTCCAACAACTTTTTATAAGTGTCAAAATGTCACCCTAGAGAGAGTTGACATCATCTTTAGGGTTTCTTATGTGTAATTTTTAAGTTAAATTGGATTTAATATTGTAAAGGGAAAAAATAAAGGGAAATGTATCCCTTATTTTGTGGTTTACCCTAAGTTAAGTGGAAACTTTTTAGGAGATTTGTATAAATAAGAATCATTTCTATTTCATCTTCATCATAGCTCTCCTATTTTGGAGAAGATACTTGGCTAAAATTTGTACCCTCTTTGGGACACTTGGATATCTCACTCTCTTGCAAATGTATTTTGAAGCTAAGGTGATGTGCACCTCTTAGAGGCTTACTCTCTTTCTTTATGGTGGAATTGCTTGTTGAACTATGATTTTATATTGCAATTTGCATGTACCTTGAAATTGGTAAGAAAAATATGAAATTTGTTAGTTCTTCTTGCTTGTTTCATAGTGTTATTGGTTGAAACCCTAGGAGGAGTATAAGTGCATACACCCTCCATCAATATTCATCTCATTTCTAATTGATAAGTCATTTTGGGACAAGGTTTCTAGGAGGAGTACAAGGGTGTACACACTCCAAGATTTACCTAGGTTTGATTTGCATGCCCTAGGGAGAAAAAGGGTTTACACCCCTAAGGATATTGTATATCCAACTATTCTATCAAAAAACCCATTTACCCATATTTTAATAAGGCACTAATATGAGTTTTTTCATTGGAGAAAAAAATTGCTTGCATTGGGTAACGTGATTTTATGAGGTTTTCAAATTGTTTGAAGTGGAATCAATTCTATGCTCTACTAGCTTTCTTGAGCCACTAGGGTATCCTCGTTTGGCTAAGGATATATTAATGTTGTTATAAAATAAGCTACATCCATTAGGGCTGTATAAAATTTCTCTGAAATATTTACTTTTTATCTCTTTTCAACCATCGGAATTTGCAAGAAAACTGCCATAATAATCAACTTGTCATTTAGCATCTTTTGGGTGGTTTACTTATAATTTTTGGAGGTTGGAATTTTAATATGTAGAAATATTTTGATAAATCCATAATTTTGTTATAATATCTTTGCAATAACATCTTTGAACAACCCTATATTGTTGCTAAAGTCTTGCTCTATCTCACTTCAGTTATACTAGTCATTGCTACATCATCTCTTGCATCTTTAACTAGACTTTTAGTGAATTATTTAACAGCTTTGATTATCATTTACATGCTGAATAATATAATTTTTTAATGCTTCTTTATAGGACAACAATCTTCACTTTATTTTCCATTAGATATATTGGCTTGTATACTTGTCTTTTCTTATGTCTCGGGCAGGTACAGCAATCTTTTGTAGGTACACTACTGCTTGTAAACCTTCCATCATTAACAAGACCTCATTCCAAGCCTTCCATATCTCCAAAAATTTACCTATAGGGGCTTCACTTCCATAACCTCACTTTCCATATCATTTCCCCCTAGGGTCACCCGAGATTCCACTCTTGTGTTATATTTCTTCTTCACTAAAGTGAGGGGAGGGTTTATCTAAGGTGAGAGTGGGTAAAATCTCTTGCAATTATCACCATCTCATGGATTGGGTCAGGATTTTCCCAACCTATAGTTTGTGTGATAACACCCCCCTTTGGATTTGAACATGTGACCTCTTGCAAGTAAATAAATATTCTTAACCATTAGGCCCACTCATAATAATTATTTATTATAAAGTATTGTATGGGGTTTTATAGACATGAGTGATGACATCATGAAGTGAACTGCTTGGTTCACTTCAATTGGCATCATAGCGGTTGTTCTCCTACTTGTGGTCATTTGTTTAATTTCCTCGTGGTAATAAGAACTTATAGGGTTGTGGTCCATTGTTAAAGAAACTGATATCAACCACTTGGTCCATGGTCAAATTTGTTTTACTAGTGGAAAATAATTTCAAGGCTTTTGGCCTAAACACTTTAAAAGAAAAAAAGTTTTGAATTGTTTTTAAAGTGCACATGAAGAAGCATTAAGTTAGATAAAGATTCCATAGTTTGCATAAGTAAACTGAATTTCTATGTACATGGTAAGATAATGTATTTAAAAATGAAATTTTCCAAGAGATTTTAAAGTGTACATGAAGAAGTACCAAGTCAAACGAATATTTCATAGTTGGCATAAGTAAAAGTAAATTGTCATGTACATGGTAAGAAAAGGTAATTAAAAATGAAAGTTTCCAAAGTGATTTTAAAGTACACTTCAAGAAGTATCGAGTCAATCAAAAGATTCCAATTGGCATAGAAAGGTTGTAGAAATATATCATGATTGCGAGGAAAAATATTGAATTGAGAATGAATCCTCACTCTCGTTACATCAGAGTCCTCACTAGAGATCATTTCAAGGAAAATATTAGTGGAGCCATCTTATAATCCAAAAAATTATTTATAAAAATACAAATCCAAAAATCCATTTATAAACATCCAAGTAGTATTTAAGGATTAGAGCAAGAAGTATATTAGGCATGGACAAAGTCAACATTTATGATATATGTGTTGATTTTGGCATGGAGGAATAATAATAATAATAATAATAATAAATCTCTTTAGGTAGAAGATAAGACAAGTTTTAGACATTTATGAGAACTGAGAAGGTTAATACAAGTATATAAATTGGGATAAGTTTTTAAAAAATCCATGTAAAAGAGAGTAAAGTGAAAATATTGGGAAAATTATAAGTATTAAAAGGATATAAAAGGTGGACATATTAAAGTTTATAAAAGATTTATTGTTCAAATAAATAAAGGGTGAAAGTATTTACATTCTTAATATATATATTTAACAAGGTCAAATATTATTATCAAACATATATTACAAGGTTCAATTAAAGGGTTATAAAATTAATCCCTTAGTTTTAATCAAGAGAAAAGTGAAAAGTCTAAGTGAAGAAAGAAACCTAGTGTTAAGGCTAAAAGATAAGACCAATCGCTATTTTAAATTCAAGTCAAATTTTGGGGGAAAATAATATAAAGAATTATAAAGTTTGTCAAGTTAAATTTAAAATCTCAAAAATTAAGGCATTATTCAAGACCTATAAGGAGTTAGATTTGAAGTATGTGGGATTTATTGAAAATAAAATGAATATTAATAAAGAGAAGGAATCCAAGGGTGACAAGTGCGGGGGGGATATTATGTAATCCATGAGGAAATATCATTGCTCTCTTTGTTTGGGGATTTGGGTCAATTTATAACACTGAGGTCAAGTCCTGTGGCATTTTTGTAGGGATAAGTTTGGCTAGATCCCTCAGGATATTCAAGTTATTGATCTTTGGAGATTCCATATAAGGGCCATTATTTAGAACACAATTATCGGGATAAATTTCCTCTCTCGCACTTTGTTTCGCTCGATTTCCCTCCTTAAGGACTTTGAACATTTCTCATTATTTCATGCCAAACGTGATCTAAACAATTGTTGTAATATTCACTAATACGAGAGGGGGGGTGAGTCAATATTGAGCACTTTTTACCACTTTTAATCTAAACATGTAATAAGCAAGTTTATCAATTAGTTATCACTTATTATTGCATTCAATATATCATAAACATATAACCATAAGTAATGCATCACATCATAACCACAGATACACAATACACCAGATTTTTACGTGGAAACCCAAATGGGAGAGAACCACAAAATTTTTTCTTATATATCAAATATTACATTCATAGGAAGCACCAACTTCCAAATTCTCCAGCATCAACTGGAAGAAGGATCCAACCCCCTGTTTGCATGCTCCAACGTGAAGGAAGCTATAACTCCCTGAATTCTCCATATCCACCTGCAAGGAGACTCCAACCCCCTGATTGACAGGCTCCAATCTAAAGGAATCTCCAACTCCCTGTGTTATCTGGCTCCTACCGGAAGGAGACTACAACCCCTTAATTTATAGGCTCCAACCTAAAGGAAGCTCCAACTCCCTGTATTCTATGGCTCCAAACGGAAGGAGGCTACAACCCCCTCTCCTTGCCTCTTCCTTCTTCCATGAAATATAAGTGTAGACTCAACATGTCACTGACACGGTCATCGATAGTCAACCTGTCATTGATAATCAACATGTAATTGATAATCAACATGTCGTTGATAATCAACATGTCATTGATAATCATTGTCCCTGATAATCAACCTATCACTTGTTGAGTTTTGTGTACCTTGGGAAGTGGTCCCATTGTGTTTGTGAGTCTCTAAACACAAGAGGGAAATGTTTGATTCTTATGCCTATTACTTTGTGTCTAATTTCACTTTGACTTTATCACTTAAGTCAAAAAGTGAAATTTGTCACTTAAGTCATAAAGTGACTATTAATTCACAATGAGGGTGATTTAATAGACATAAAGAAAACTATGGAAACTTGAGTAAAGTGGGTTTCTAAGAGATATTTATGAGATGAGATCTCACCCTTTGATTAGACTTGGTTAAATTTGATCTTAGCCATTGATCATTTAGGTTTGGCCTAAGGAAGGCTAAAGGGGGCACATAAGGAAAATGAGAGGCTCATTGTTCACTTGTTCACTTGGTCACTTGGAGAAAAGGGCGAATAGAAGAGAAGTGAAGAATAGAGGGTTTGGAGAGTAAGCTAGGGCACAATTTATGTGGAGGTGTGCACAACTTGTGTGATAAGTTTTTCATGGAAAAGGGAACAAATTAGAGAAGAAGAGGCACAACCAAGGAAAGGAGTGTGTTCTAGTTTATTGAGAAGGATACTACAGGAAAGGGTGCATCTGTGAGGAAAGGAGGCACACAAAAAATGGGTTCTCTTATCAAAATAAGGAGGCACACATTTCAAGGTAGAAGGATGCTACAGGAAGGGGCACATATCTCAAGTTTTGTTGGCACATGGTTCAAGGAATTTTGTACAGTCAACTAGAGCTAAGTTGGCTGATTTTCCTTGCAGTAAATTTTCTATTTTAACTCTGTTATAAATATGCTCTCTTACTAGTTTTCCCCAAGGGGGTTTTTCTTGGGTCATGTTGACCAAAAACCTATGTGTTCATTTTTCATGTATGCTTAGTTGTTATTAGTTGTAAGTAGTTAAATATCTAGAGGGTGTTACATGTTTTAAGGTTATGCATGTGCTATATTTTTTCAACCTAAAGTAACAATTAAACACTTGCAAGATCACCCTTAAAAGAGTGTGCAATCATCAATCTTAAGGCAGATTTGAGGGGGAGAAAAATCAGAACTATTTTTTGTCCTAAAACATCAGCATGAATAGTTTGGAACCGTGAACATAGAGCCCAACAAAAGGTCACATGAAAGACCTGTTGGGAATCCTTTTTTTCCTGCTATCTTCGGAAATGTGCACCCTCCTTTCCTCACTGATGTGCCATTTCTTGTAGCAGCCTTCTCAATAGACTAATGCACACTCCTTAACTTTGTTGAACCTCTTCTTCTCTAATTTTTTCCCTTGTCCATGAAAAAATCCTCACACAAGCTATGCACACCTCCTCACAAAGTGTTCCCTAGCTTTCTCTCCAAACCATCTTGTCTTCACTTCTCTTCTCTTCACCCTTTTCTCCAAGTGGACAAGTGAATAATGAGCCTCTCGTTTTCCCTATTAGGCCAAACCTGAAATATCAATGGATAAGATCAGATTTATCCAAGTCTAATCAAAGGGTGAGATCTCATCTCATAAATATCACTTAGAAACCCACTTTACCCAAGTTTCCATAGTTTTCTTTATGTCTATTATTTCACCCACATTGTGAATTAATAGTCACTTTATGAATTAAGTGACAAATTTCACTTTTTGACCCAAGTGATAAAGTAAAAGTAAAATTAGACATAAATTAATAGGCATAAGGGTCAAACATTTCCCTATTGTGTTTAGATACTCACAAATACAAGGGGACCACTTCCCAAGGTACAAAAAACTCAACACTTCCTCTTACCGAGGAAAGTGTTTCTCACCAAGCCCATCTTGTCTCTAAAATAGACATGCTTTCCCCTTGGCAAGGCCTTGATAATAATGTATGCAACCTACTCATCAGTTGGAATGTATTAAACATGAACTGCCCCACGCTGAACCCATCCTTTGATGAAATGATACATGATCTCAATATGCTTTGACCTATCATGAAACACTGGATTCTCAGATATTTTGATACAACTCTGATTTTTACACTGAATGATTGTCAGAGACAACTCACGACCAAATAAAACAACCATCAACTTACGCATCCAAATGGCATTGCAACTGGCAAGACGGGATGCCATGTACTCTACTGCGACCAAACACAAAGCTACTGAATTATGTTTCTGGCTGAACCAGGAAACAACTCCTGACCCCAACCCAAAACATCACCTTGAGGTGTTCTTCCTGTTAGTGGCACATCCTGCCCAATATGAGTCTGTGTAGCCAACCAAACTCACCATAACTCCTCTGACATATTCCAAACCAAAATTCATCGATCCTGTAATATACCTCAGAACATGCTTTTCCCCAATCCAGTGAACACTCCTAGGCTCTAGCATGTACTAGTTGAGAGTGTTCACAGAAAAAAAAAATATATGGTCTAGTGTTGAACATATACATTAAGGACCCGATCAACTGCCTGTATATTTTGGCATCCACCAACCCGTAATCTGAAGCACTAAGCTTCTTCTAGTTGGTTACCATAGGTGTAGACATGGGCATGTAGTCCTACATGTGAAATCTACTCAAGATGTCTACAACATACTTCCCCTGCCACTGAAATATTTGACCCTCCTCTTGCCAAAACTCCATGCCCAAGAAATAGTGCATCAACCTGATGTATGTCATCTCAAACTCTAATCTAAGACCTAAATTTCACTCAACTATGATATGATCCACTTCTGTGATGAATAAATCATCCACATACAGTATGATAATGAGTCTGTCCTCACCTAAAATGATATAGTATAGGTTAGTATATGCCTTGCTCTTATCAAACCCCATATGAAACAAATAAGTGTCTATCCATGAATATCGAGCTCTTGGATCTTGATTCAAACCATAAAGTACCTTTCTTAGAAGGCACACATGAGAATCTCTATCCAACACCTCAAACCCCTGCGACTGATCTATGTACACCTACTCCTCAATAAATCCATTCAGAAAAGTGGTATTCACATCCATCTGATGTATCCTCCAACACAACTTTGTTGCTATGGAAATAATGCTCTGGGTAGAAGTGTATCTCACAATTGGTGTGAGCATATCATCATAGTTGACTCCCTCTATTTGATAGAATCCTCTCGCCACAAATTTATCCTTTTGTTTCTCTATGCTTCCATCTCACTATCATCATCGAATCTATCATTTTCCTTGTCACTGATATTGATGCCTCATCATCAATAACATCATCAATAATACCATATCTACTCTCATAAATCATACAACAATACCATCACCAAGACATGCATCAAATCATATGCTAAGACATGTGTACCATATCATCCATGTAACAATCATGTACCATATCCATAAACCATGTGCCAAGATATGCCACAAACATGTGCCATAATATCCATCAACGATGTACTAAAGCATGTACCATAGCATACATCAACCATGTTCTAAGATGTGTATCATAAAATCAATCAACCATGTACCGATATGTTCCTCAAACATGTAAGCATATACCAAAGTACATATGAAACTATGTTCCCAATATCCAAGATGTTCCTCAAACCATATGCCAAAAGCATGTCTTAAGCATGTGCCAAACCATCCAATATGTTCCTTAAGCATATACCATAACCATAAAAATAGAACACATATAAAGTATACCTTTATTCATGTAGAAACATGGTGTATGTGATCACATACCATCAGACCTTCCTCAACTTTAGCAACAAGAGAATAACATCTTCATCAAACTTTACCTCAGTCTCGTGGGACTAGTTTTTTTATTAGTCACAAACCCTAACTTTCAAAAAGAATAACTATGTACCTGAAATGAATAAATATTTTAAACTTATTCCCATTCTTCTTCAATATCTTCTCTAAAATTACTCCAATTTTCACTCCCTCAATCGTCCCTGAAAAATATTTATAGCAAAAATGGCAGACCTTCTTGAATTCTGGCCTATTCTAGAGAATGAAATTGTAGAGAATTCCACGAACTTAATGTTTGATATGTAATTCGAAAACCCACACACAAGATACTAGAGACTATAATCTTTCTAATTCAATATGTCTCATAGAATTTGGATCCTCTATGAAGAAGTTATGATTGTTTTACCTGGAACACATGTTTGAGACTAGTTTCAGGACTAGTCAAAAACCCTATCTTCAATGGAGTGTATCTCCAAACATACAATGACCCAGAAGCTTAAATGTTTACAATTTGTACTCTGACATGTCTTCTCAATAGCCTCCAATTTTTTTCTATCTGAACCATTCTAGAAAAAAAATTATAGCGAAAATGGTAAGATGACATTTAAATAACATACCTTAGAACACATCATCACAAGACTTCATCCTCCCTTGGAATTTCTCCCTTCTTCACTTCATATTCCTTCTGAAATTCACCTCGGATGTCCTTGTTTAACTCAAATAATAATTGCTTGAGTTGATGTGACAAATGAACTCCTAGGTGCCTTATTTATAATATATATGACACCCTCTTTTTAGGGACGACTTGACCCAAATAAAATTCAAAATGTTTTTTAATGATTATCCCATTGGGGCTGACTTTACCAACAATATCCTTAGTATTTATTTTAATATTCATTGTAATGGGGCCAACTGGTAAATTCTTGTTTGCAACAACTTTTCTTCATTTAATTAATTTGGGGTCGACTTGTCACTTCTTGTTATAATTGTTTAGGACTTCTTAACCATACTTTGGGGTTTCCATATTAAATAGGGAATATCTCTTCAACTATGAGGAACCACGTGGTGTATCAACTACCATTGGAAACAATATGACGAGGAATATCCATCTATGAGAGTTTTGAATGCATTATTAGATTCCATCATCCTCTTTCTTTCAAAAATCTTTGGGCTTCATGACCACATCTCTAGGCTTCTTGTAGACTTATTCAAAGCGTCTTCCTGTGAGGAGCATCCTTAAATCTACACCATAAGGGGACCAATTTTGGAGACTTCTTCAAATACACCCATCACTTCTATATGCTTCCAAACTTGCTTTAGGGCTTCTTCTAGTGTTGACCAGGGTTGACATCAATGACAACCAACTATCTCACAACAATTATGCAAACAAATTGGCCAAAGAGGGATTGCAACATGGAAAAGGTCATTGCAAGTTAAATGGAAATTGTAGGTGGAATCACATCCCTTAATGTGTTCATGGTTGGAATAATAAATTTGAGCCCCATTAGGTTGTGCTCCTCTTTAGTTTGGTTTCAAATCACACACATTTATGTCTCTGGCGCCAATGTTTTTATTCAATGTAACACATGTGAGGGCATCATTCTTGAAATTTTAGTCATGGCATTTTTTATCTTCACTAGAGGTGGAGCAAGATGGTGCTAGGAAGAAATCCCTCTGTCTATGGTGGTTCTCTATGGGAAGAAATCCCCTTTGGGTGGTGGTATGATGTCTCTCGTCCAGGAAATTCCTAGTCTCCAAGTTTCTTCTTCCTTCCCCTTTTCTTATTTTCTTTGATATGTCAATCTCTATCCCTGAAGTTTCAGATTTATTGTGACTCTTGATGATGGATTATGTTTCAAAATTATGACTTCACTTTTGGTTTTGCTAAGAGTTATTTTAAATTCGATTTGATGTTTCTTGTTCTTCTCAATTATTTTGGAATTGATTGTGAAATCGGGGGTTGGTTTGTTGTTTCAAAATATGTTTTATGGCACCTTGTGCGAACATCTATTGTTGAACCTCCCAACGTATTTTCCAAATTCATCTATGGCACTTGGGCCTATTATGGAGTGAGCCACATTTTCAATCTATGTTTTGGGTTTTCTCAGTGTTTATTTTCCATTCCAACCCTAGTCTCTTCCTTGGGGTTTTCCAATGAGCAACAAGGGTGTGGGTTGTGTTCAATTTGATTTCCCTTTTCCCTCAAATGCAATTGGGATCAAAGGGGTTTTTGTTGCCTATTTTTAAACCTCATGTTAGTTGTAACTAGAAGTTTTAATATTGGTAAAAATTGGACTACCTTTGATCATCAAAATACAGATAGGGCTATGAGTAGTATTTTTCATCCTCCACTTGCTCTCCATTTTAAACAGGTTCAGAGTTTACTGCAAAGACCCTTCATCAAATTTAGAAATTACGGTTCTATTGACACTATTATTTTTGGTTTCAAAGATTATTGTTGGCAACCTGTAACCTTGTTTGAGAAGTGTTATCACATGATTTGTACTTGTGCAAATACCTCGACAAGGTCCCCAAATATTTTGTAACTATAAAAGAAACTATCATTGTTACATAAGTAGAATCTTCCCTTATTTTAGTGATGGAAAGTGTCCACCACAAGGGAGACTTCCATGGTGGCCTTAAGGGATCAAATACCAAGAATTATACAAGCCTATCACCCCCATGTCTGGGTCACATTTTATTCAAGTCTAGGTCGAGGATAAAGGATAAAGGAAAACGAGATCATTTTTGTACATGTACAAGATAAAACACAACTTGCGACATATATAGACAATTATCAAGTTATAGAGTGCAAAAAATATCCCTTTAAACACTAGACAAGTGAAAATTGCTATTGGATGTTGCAAATTACAACAGTAAACCAATCTTATAACAAAAATAACTATTTGCAACAACAAAAATAATAAGTACTCAGAAATGTAGCAATTTAGCACGAAAAGTAAGCACTCGTAAAGCATAAAATTATCCAATTGATAGATGTAATTTTGAACATGTTAGGCCACTTATAAGTAGGTGTATGCAACAAATTAATGTAGTTTTTAGTGGTTGTAACAAAATTTTATAACAACAACAAGAAATAATTGAATTTTGCTAGGATTAAGGTTAAATATGTTAGTAATATGTTTGATGGAATGATAAAAGTGATTTTAACAACTACTTTCACCACAATAACACTCTTAGATTAGTGTTTTTGTCCTCTAGGGATTATGGAGTCTCAAATGCATTATACTTGAAGATTGATCTAGGTGAAACAAAAGAGGTAGAGTCCAAACCCTAATATGAAATCACATTTGGGCCTTGTTACAACACAAGTTTTAGTTTGGGAAAATACCGACCCAACCATAAAAGAAAGTGCTACAACTTGGGAATCCTACACCCAATGTCACCTCGATGTAGGTCCCACACTTCAAAAGTGACTAGGTCACTCTTGGGAGGCTATCCTAGTGACCCTAGGGGGAATGAGATGGAGATAGATAGAGATGGAAGTGGATCCACTAGAGTTAAAGTATAAGTGGAGTGAAATTTTTCGAATGAAATCTTGGGAAGGTCCAACGGTTTCCAAGTATGTTGAGTAACCTGTGAATTGTGACATACCTGCCTGAGACACAAGAAAAACCACTTTGTAACGATGTATGTTAGTTGGATCAGAAAGTTAATATTTTTGTCCCTAATTTGCAGAAATATATAAAAGTATATATCAGAAATAATATGGCACTATAAGATTCTCAATAAATGCTAGAGATCAAGTAGAAGATACAAGAGAAAGACTAGTTAATGACTAGCTAAACTCAAGATGAAAAACCAATATTCTAGCATAAAAATATAAGGTTGTTGTAAACACTTGTCTACAGAAAATTATATCAGCCTTATCGATGTAAAATTCAATGCATTACAACAAGAAAATCAACCAATTAAAACCCCTCAAACGTTTCCAAAAAGTGCCCTAGACCAAGAAGAATAAGTGTGAAAACTTTGAGCAAAAACTAATGGTTGATAAGAGAGTTATTCAAGCAAATGAGTTAGGGTTTATGCAACCCTAATGGATGAATATGTAATTTAATAAAATCATAAATAATTATCTCCTTGATGGGTATTCCCTAGTGGCTATAAGGTTCCCAAGGCACAAGGAATACGATCCACTTTGCAAGAAGTAAAAATGACCAAAACTCATGTTTCCCAACATTGCAATATTTTATTTCTCCAATGAAAGATTAGTGCCTTTAGTTACGGGTTAAAGGGGTTAAGAATAAATAGCTAGGGTTACTAAATTCTTGGGGGTGTAAACCCTCTTACTTCCCAAGGCAAGGAACCTAGCTATGGTTTGAAGACGAGGGGTGTAAATCATCTTACTTCCTTGACTAAACCCTTGCAAAACACTTTTAAAAGCTTGAAAATTATGGTGGAAAATAGGATAGGGGTGTATGCCCTTATCCTTCCTATCTATACTTGGCCAAAACAACCTTATATTGAATTATAAATGATAATAAAAAAGTAAACAGACCATACCATTCAAGAAAAAGCATTAACATACCAAAGTAAACCTCCACAAAAGTAAGAGAATGACCTCCTAGAGATAGTGCACCATCATTATCATCACACCATAACCAAAAAAAATTATTCCATAGTACAAAAGGAAAAATACTCCAAGTGTAGTGGAAATTTCATACCAATACTTCTCACAATAGGGAGAGTTATGTACAAATGAGATCTTATGATCTCTTATTTATACAAAATGTCACTAAGGTGACTTGTCCATAAATTAAGGGGTAAACCATAAGAATAGGGGTCAACAACCCTAATCTTTCCCCCTTTAACACAATAATTTCAAACAATTCATTTAAAGTTTCACTTTTACACAAATAAAACCCTAATTTTACATGGATGTCTCCCCTTTAGGGAGTGTTTTGCCATTTAGAAAATTATGTTGGTGTTGGAGAAGCATGGGTAGGCCTCCAAAGGCCATATGTCAAGCATCTAGAAAATATCCTCATGGTGAAGACCTTATTCTCTTCAAAACTTCCATGTTTCAATGAGTGGCTACATCACCACCAAACCATATCCCCCAAAAGTGATGTCATGCCCTAGGAGGTGACATTTTTCCTCTCCTAGGAAAATCATTTGGAAAGTGAAGCATGGGCTAGGTTCATCCAGTTGTCCTCTAGGATTTCAATATTTCATCTCTGTGATCCAGCATGTGGACCCTTGGCATCCAACCTGTGGGCTTGTAGCCCCATGGAATCCCAAGCTAGGGTTGTTCTCCCAAAATCATCCACCAACTAGGTCCTGCAAAGACAAATTAGCATGCCCTCCAAGGATCTCAAGTCATAACATCATGATAAGTGAATCCAATAAATAAATGATCCACCTAAGCATGTGCATCAAATATCACTATATCAAACAATTAATTTCTCAAGGAAACTATGCGACTTGTAAAGATTGAATATGGGAGGGTTGACGAGGTTTCCTATTGGGTAGATTTTTCCCTAGGTCAAGGAGAGTTTCCAAGAGATCCCTCTCTAAGACATGTAAAGTGGATGAAGTGGTTGGGTCAAGACTCAATGGGCATAGGTCTTATGACATACAAGGGTTCATAGTGTCTCATTCATGGGTTCCTCTATAGAGGTTGTGTGGTATCTTCTTTCGCAATGCAATTTTTCCAAGCCCATTAATTGCCATTCTCTTTTTCTTTCATAATTTTAAGGAGAGGTTGAAGGTCACTGCCCTGGTGTGGTGACCAGATAATGGAAATTTCACCCACAAACACCTAGTGGAAATGAGAAGGTTAGATCATGATGAGACCCCCTCTCTCTCAGCCATGCAATTGAGAGCCATTACCCTGGTTTGGTGACCAAACAATTTCAATGTCATACCACTAGATATTCATGGACATGATAGGTCAGCTCTTGGTGATACCTCCCATCCTTCAACTAACCTTTTAAGCATTCTTTATTATATTGTGGGTCCCCTTTACTCAAACATAAGTGTTTCACTTCTTTCTTGGGTGATCCATGGGTGAAGCATCTGGAAGGTTCATACAAGATTTTTGTATTTTACCCAACATCAATCCCTCTGGGCCTTCAACCCCTTCTAGGGTCAATACACCCTAAAATCCCAAGAGATAAGGAAATGGAGGGGAATAATGATGAAAAGTGGTAAGTATGGTCGGGAATGGTATGATGGCTCTTTAAAGGAGTTCCTATTAGAAAACCCATCCCCAAGGAAGACCACTTACTAGGGAACAATCTCAACCACCAAGCTGAAGAAGGAAAAAATGAATAATGTCCAAGCATATATCATGAAATTTAGAGCAATATAAGATACAACATACTCAATTGGATTAAATATTGAAATGATTCTCACCATAATATTGACTCGTACCTCATGGAACAAGGCCCACTGCCTTCCAGAAGCAACCCAATGTGGTGGATTCCATTTGGAAATTTGTGACCATCTGTGGTGGTGAGAGGGGTTTCCAACTGTGCAAAAGGGTATTTTTGGTCATGTAGTCTCTCGACACTCCATATCTGCAACATAAGGGCTTCGAGATATAATCTCATTATTTATCCACAAAATGGGGATAACAGGCCTTATGTTTTAGACCTTACAGATAAATGTATCTAGGGAACAAGCACGTTTGGGCCCTATATTCTCTTTTCCTTTATTCTAGCTTCACTTAGGTCAAGGATCAAATTTCTAGGGTTAAAACCCTAATGTGAAAGCATTTTTGGGCCTTGGGATTTTAACCCTAGCAGGGATTCTTCACAAACTTGGACAAATAAAAATTTATGAGGAAGAGTAGAGCTTATGTCTTCCTCTTAGGATTTCTTTCAATAAAACAAGAATACTTGCAACACGATAGAAATTTAACCATTAACATTAGCAAGACAAGATAAAATTTGTAGAAAATTACTTATTGCATTCAAGTACCAAGAGAATTCAAATGGTAATTGTAGAAATAATCCATCCAAAAGAGTAATACATCCACATTTAACCTCCTTCAATAATAGTGCATGAGGAAAAAGAGCCAAAGATCCCTAAAAGGGAAAAAAAAATTATAAGTGTTCCTCACTAATGTGAGGTGAAAAGTGATGAGAAAAATGAATTCTAGCATTGGCCTTTAAATGTGAGGCTAAAATCAATGATTTTTCCACATAAAATGTCAAAATTGAACAAGAAGTGGGGGATACCCCTTATTTAACCTTTAAATAATCCTAAAATGCAAAAATTAAATCATTAATGTCATACGTGTGGTGACGTCAAACCTTCTTAGGCTAGTGGAGGGCCTCCAAAGGCCATGTGGAACTAATCCAAGGTGTAGTGATGGAAAATGGTGTATATCCTCACCCTATTTCATGTCAATTATCATTGGTACCCCAACCATCCATTAAACCCTAAAATATGAAATCATCATCAAATGAGGGCCAACATCCAGGATCCAGGGTGTTGCGTCTAGGCTAGAGGGAGTTTCATCTCATCTTTGCATGGTGTCTAGATGTTTACTGCTACAGCATCCCTAATCCAGTGAATAATAATCCATGGGGTAATTTTCCCAGACCATGGGATTTCAACCCATCTGTGTGTCATCATGACCAAATATGCTCAAACCAAGCCCATCTATCCATCGTCCAAGGTTCCAAGGATGTGAGACATGATGCATGAAGGTGGTGAGTCATTGGATGATTCACTACTTTTCATCATACATGTCAAAGTCCTACAATAAAGGCACAATGTTCTAGTTACAATCCTATGATGTTCCTCAAAGAACCATGCTAGGGCCATCCAAAACAAATCAGACTATAAGACAAGGTAAACCAATGTTCATAATAAATTTTAGTCCTTAAATATTGCAAAGTAAGTTATCACTTAAGATATAATCCAAGTAAATAATTCACCTCAGTATCCCCTTCAAGGATCACACTAGCCCAAGACTTCATGTGAGTTGGCAAGTTTGAGTATGGGATGGCCTTCATCCAACCCTATCAAGTGTGCCAACCTAGATAAGAAATAAAAGACCCAGGTAGAGGGATAGGTCCCGAGGGGAGAAAGAAAGAAACTTGTCAAGAGTAAGTGTGATAGTGATATGAGTTAGGGATTATGTCATGGCTTATGGTGTCATTAAATCCATTTCTATGAGTGCCTTTATAGAGGGAGCACTTGATTCTTGAGATACCCTTTCCTCATTACTTTTTTCATGTTGAACCCCTCAATTTCCTTTTGATACCCAATTATTATTTGCAAGTCCCCTTTATAGGTTTCAATATTTATTCCTTCATTTTTGTTGGGATATAGTCTTTTATAATTGTGCATTCATTTTCACCAAGACATGGACGATTACCACTATAGGGGGTAGAGATTAAGTTGTCATGTGAATTTTATGGTGGCCTTTATCATTTATAGTATAACATATACATAGAGCAGATGCATCAACCTCTAGGCCTTCAACCCTTTATTCTCATGAGAGAATGGACGATGACCCATTGCCAAATTTTGGTACACTACGAGAGGCTCCAAGATGGAAAGTGTTAAGTATGGTGGGAAA
>ML824949.1:0-25963 GCA_009831015.1 Picea engelmannii
GATAAGAGAATGAGAGCATCAATACTGAAGGAATACAAGTATGATGAAGATGGTGGCAAGGTGATAAACATGCGTGTTGTGGAAGTGGATCGCCTCAGGCCTCTGGAGAGGCACCTGCTGATTGAGAAGCTGATCACAGACACAGAGCAGGACAATGAAAAGTTTCTCAGAAAGCTCAGGAATAGAATTGACATGTAACTTTACTTGTCTCTTCATTGAATAATAAGAATTTCCAGATTGTTACACAGAGTATACTGGTCATTCTGCATGATCCTATTTTATTTTGTTATAAACAGAGCTCATGGAAACCAGATATTCTATTTTGAAAATAAATGTTATAGAGACTCACAATTCATTCACTGGTGGTGTTGTTGTTTGATGCACAGGGTGGCCATAGAGTTACCAACCGTGGAAGTAAGATACAAAAACTTGACTGTGGATGCACAATGTCACATTGGTAGCAGAGCTCTTCCAACACTCTGGAATGCTACCAGAAATATTTTGGAAGTGAGGGGACTGATTTTGTTCATTTTCATTGCATATACTAAGTTTGGTAGATGTTATTTTCCAGGGCATTCTTATGTTGAATGGGATTTCATGTATATTTTTGAATAGCCTGAGAGTTTATAAATGACTTTTATGTTGAATGGGATTTCAAGTATATCTCTGATTAGTCTCAGAGTTTATAAGTAACTTTGTATGTGCAAGGGAAGAGTATTATAAAGTTTGATTTCCTCTATTGCTTTGATTTGCTTACTCATGCTACTACGTTTTGGTAATTTTAGTTTGAATTTTGAGTTGCAGGGTGTGTTGGAGACCATGCATCTTTTTCCCTCTGAGAAAGCCGAGTTTACCATATTGAAAGATGTGAATGGTTTAATCAAGCCTTCAAGGTTAGAATTTTAAAGAAGATAATGTGTTCATAATATTTTGAATTTTAAAGAAGATAATGTGTTCATAATATTTTCAATTAGCATAAGTTAGTTTTAATTTGCAATTTTTATGGATTTAAATTATTTTAGGTAAGAGGAGTTCATGTGTGTTTTTAGTATCAGCTTAAATTTATCTCAATTCCGGATTTATTATGAATGAAGAGATCAATTTTTTCATTTGTAAACATTTTCTCAAACTTTTATCAATTTAATTTGTTTTCACCTCTAGGGATTTGATCTCTCTAACCATATAATAAATCTAGAGTTAATGGATTTACACTCACTCTTAATATATATGTTTGTGTACACCATGTGTCAACTTCATGTTGAGCATGTAAGTTATTACACATACACCATTAAAATGTTTTAACCATCAGCTTTTACTTTCAATTGCTTTATATATATATATATATATATATGAGTCTCAAATTGTTCCACCTAGGGGGTCCCTTGTCCCACAAACAAAGGGGTCTCATACACCAATTTGGTGTCTTTCTTGGTTGTGACCTTAAAATTAGATTATTACTATTATTATTATTGTGTGTGTGTATGAAGTTGATATAAAAATATTTTACTAAGGGCAGGCATTGAAATAGTTTATTTATGGCCCACATCTAAATATGTTTTTAAATACCACTTGTCAATGCCATGTTGAGCATGAAAGGACACATCTCCCTCATACTCGATTGTAGAAAGATTCTCTAGACACAATAATTATTTTTGCGCCGAGAGCTGCTCTATAGCCCAATATGGGAGAGATATTGCCATGCACCCATAGCCTATCTGAGGACCCAACTCGACTTGGCAAAACCAAGTCACCCAACACCTGGGTTGTGTGGCACCGTGACGTTTCTCACTTGGTGTCTTGACCAAACCAAGGGTACTTCAATTGGACTATGCCTCTTCACCTAGAATAGATCTACTGCACTGTCTCGTCACAATGTTGTTGTTGTTGTCACTTCCTACTACAACTGAATGTTGTTTCCTTCTTCAAAATTCTCTTAAGTGTTGAACTATTTTGAACCATCCCCACCTCCATAATATTCAACCCAAGTCCATGCTTCTGCACATAGCTAACTCCCACATCTCAAATTAGTCAGGTGATCAATTCGGCTGTCATGCCCAATCCGTGAGTATGCACATCCCCGTGTCTCAAAAGTGTTTTATGTCCACAACTCTCGTCACTTTGTCCAATGCCTAGCTCAAGGAAAGGTCCTAATCCATGCCCCTGGTTGCCAAGTCTCCTAACCAACCCAACAAACCACTCTAATTCTTCACAACTTTACCATGCCGAGGTGAGATCATCTCCTCTATGAGTTTGTCTCACTGTTGTACTGTCTAGCTCAACCTGCACACCACTGTGCACTCTTGTCTATGGTGGGCATGGACCAAACCATCTCACTTCACTATTCAACTTCGACGACTTGTCACGATTCTCTCCACCGAGTCAGTTAGTCAAATTTGTTGCGACACCTTTTCACAAGGCACCCCACACCACACTATCTTCTCCACTGCAATGCATATCTCAAACTATGCAATGTCACCTCTTTGCAAGGTTCCCAAGGCCATGTTGTTTTCTTCTCGAAAACATGCCAACTCTCGATCTTCTTAGCAGATGGAGTGTACCCAATAGCGGCTACTAAGGCTATTGGCATACATAGTGTCTAACTTGTTCTCAATGTACAAGTAACTCAACACCAACCTGACTTCCTTTCCCATGCATCCAAACTCCTCAAGTCATTCTACACTTAGTTGAAAGTCATATATCCCCATGGCTTTCCTACAAAATTTCACAATGGTTGTTGGGTCTCGGTCCTTCATCCCCACTTCTTTCACATCCTCCAAGTCTAGCTGAGACGTGAGTGCCTCCATGCCCTCCTTCGTCTCAACACTTAGATTTTTTTCCACAAGTGGGACATACAACTAATATTCCTTAACCTCTCCAAAACTCTATCGGTAGCATGATGACTTGAGCTATGTCTCTTGTGCGATGACCTTGGAAAGTATTGCGATAGGCGACCTCAACTCATCCTCACACTCTTTCTTTCGACATTGCAGGCTCCACAACCGGTTCATCTTCTCCAAGAAATACTTCACCGATGTCTCCACTACTGTCAACCTTTGTTTTGTCTGACCCAATTCTACCAAGGTTGTTATGGCTAAACTCACCTCTTGTTGCACCACATCACAATGTCTGTCCTCACTTCCATTGACTCCCTCAATCAAATTGATTGTAGACATCCTAGGCATTCATCCAAAATTCCTCTTCATCGTCATGGGAACCCTTGGTGTTTTGGCTTCGTCCAAGAACACCAACCAACCTTTGCATGAGACTAGAATTGATTTGGAAAATCTATGAAATTCTTTCCCCGAGACCAATGTATGATCATCCAATGGAGCCATTATCAAGTCCCAATTGCCAAACCAACTTCCAACTCTCAAAAGTGCAGAAAGAGCCACCATGACTATTGGTTCCACTGCAAAGCTGACCAACTTGTATGCGGTTGTGTTTCTCTCAGGCTTACAAGGGAGTGACTTTTCATTCCGCTCACTCACGAAGTTGTGGGTTGCATTGATGTTCACCAAGGAGGCCACCTTCACCCCACTCATCATCATATCCACAAACAAAGACCTTATCATTCAATTTATGAACGTTGTCTATGGCCTCTATCCATGAACTCATCTAGATGTGTTTCCAAAGCGTCCATCGCTTCCAACATCTCCTTTGAAGGTTCAAGCATTTGGAATACTTCTACCATGATGACAAGCTTCTTCTCTACTTGTTGCACTTGGTCTTCTTCCAAATGTTCCAACTTTACCTTCATTGAACAATCTACTATGAAGTGGTTTTTGTTGCAAAGAAAACATCGAACATGCTTACCTCTGCGATCAAGGAAACACCTTGTCATAATGTTGCCTTTGTCTTGGGCGTCCTCCTTATTGAGAGACCCCAACCTTCACATCATGCACATTTTTTCCTGGTCTGCCAATGCCTTCAACTTGCCAATTTTAGATTCCATCCATGAATCAATCTTGTAAATATGCCCGAAGTTCTCTTGAATTTTCATCAAGCGTTGAGTCACGGTGTCTCTCTTGGACTTCCAAGTATCTTCATGTGCAGATTCCATCTCTTAAGTCAATTTGTTCCTTGGGTCACATCACACGAGATTGCCAGAATCACCCCAACTCAACTTTTCACTTACTCATTTGAACAGTACCTCAATTGCTTGTTGCACCAAGGCACCACATGATCAAGTCACCATGACTCAAGTCCTCATGGCTCGCTTGAACAATTAACACCTTGGTCACCTACTGCACCTATACCATCGCATGTTGTTTCCCTAAAAATGTCGTCCCAAGTCCATGGACACCCTAACTCGGTCGAATGCTTCACAACTCTTTGCATGACCTTCTGTCATTTGGAGTCATTCTTCCCATCCGATGGAACGTCCAACTTTCCAATGAGTTGAGAAAACATCCCCAAGTTTTCCCAAACACTTCGTTTCTCACTAAAATTTGTATGATACCATCTGTCATGAAGTTGAAAGTGGTGAAGAGAACTGAACTATTCACCAGGTCCTCTTTGATACCATCTATCACACACCCACAGTCTGTCTAAGGACCCAACTCGACTTGGCGCACCCAAGTATCCCAACACCTGGGGTCATGCAACACTGCGACGTTTATCACTTGGTGGCTTGACCAAACCAAGGGTACTTTGTCCAAAATATGCCTCTTCACTTAGAACATACCCATACTTTGTTCTAGGCTATAAAGGGAGTCAAGTCATCTCACCCAAATTGCCTCACCAAGGCACCCACCCAACTCTTCACTACATTTTCATTCTCTTATACTTATGCGATTACACAATTCTATATTTAGTCAATTTACGGACATGCAACCATTCACAAAACAATAAGAGACACAACTATGGTTGGGAAGCACCAATGTTTCTAACACCCATATAAGTCTTTTTATACAGTTTTTTTTACAATTCTTACAAGGAGACGAGATCACAACTCTTTACAGAAATACAAGTCTAGGCCAAGTCACACCTAACTTGCCTACTCATACACCTATGTGCTCCCAGTTGTAACCTGAGTCCATATTACAATCACCACACGTCCACTCTCTATCGTGTGCACTATCTTTCTTGACCTTTGTGGCTCTTTATTGTACTCACCACCTAAGATACTAAAAATTCCAAGACTTAACCCTTCGCCTTCATCTTCATCACACTTCGTCTTCTTCACCTCAGCCTAATTTGTTGTGTCTTCTCCAACCCAAGTTTGGTTCTTGTCTCCAAACTCGTCTAGCCTCTCCATAAAAATATGCAACCACTCAAGCCATGAAGTGTTGCGACCCTTGGTCTTAACGAACTGTCACATCACTTCTTCTTTCTGCCTGAGCTAACCTCACTCATCGTGTCCACATGAACCATCACATATACCTGAACTGTCACATGCTCTCCACACCATCATGGCCTTTAGTGTTCGTCAACTCCAACTCATCACAAGGTGTGTGGAGGGATCAAGCTGACTCACCACTGCTCCCCATTATTCATAAGTAGATGGGTCTACTTCCTTGTGCAATTCCCCAAGTTAGCTCCCCATTCTCTCATGCAACTAGAGTCCATGTTGCTCGTCGCAACCTCATGAAATCCTCCCCAAGTCATGTGTGTGGGTCACCTTAGGCACATCATGCTCAAGGGATGCCCCAAGACTCACCCATGTGCTCTCTACAAGAATATTGGGTGTGCCTTCCTCCATCTCAACAACCCCAAAATCTCTAACTCACCATATTGCCAATGGGATAAAGGTGTCTCATACACTTTCACCTGGAGGCTTTACAAATGTTGTCATGTACATAGCATTACATGAAAAATAAAAATAAAATATAAAAATAATAATAATACAATACTTAGAGATATCAAAGTTGCAATAACTGAGAAACTATTAAGCAGTTTAGTCAAATTAAACCTACCACATAGATCTAAATGTCTTAGGTTTTCAAGTTGGGAAACCTCAAATGAAATTGATAGTAGGAATGCTAGATTTTTTAACACAAGCTTGGTCAAGGTTTTTAAGCTTGTTCCTTTCCATCCTAGAAAGCGGTAAATAGGAGAAGGCATTTTCCCGTAGAAACTTGCAACAACATTCTACTCATTTAAGTGTGAGGGAGGCTACAAAGCACATATAAGATATTAATTTTATTGCATAATTGCATAAAGGAAAAAATTAATCTTTGCAGAAAGATTGAGCAATAACTGAGAAAAACTATTGGGAAGTTTAGTCAAATTTGTTGATTTTTCAATAAGCTAGGTTAAGCATGTAGTTCATTCCAATTTTTCATTTGACTTAACCATAAACAATAATGTTGTAGCAACCAAGATCACAAGAAGAAACACCATGCACAAGAACATAAGAAGTATCCTGGGAAACCCTTCTCAACAAGAGAAGAAAACCCAGCCAAATCATTTGCTATATTATTCAAGAGAAAGACCTTCATCACCAATAAGACCTATCACACAAGAGGGTGCTCAAACCCTAGAAGACTAGCGCCCAAGATAGGTGCTCACTTTTCCCAAGGAGATATACTTGCTGAAATTTCCAAACTCATGTGAAGGATATGATTCCACAATGGGGAATCTTCTGTTACTTATATTAGACTTGTCCTATCAACAGAAGTGTCTATTGGAACAACAGGGCCGACCTATCTAAGTCACATTATAATTAATATTAACCATATTAATTATCTTTTACTTTTATTACTAATCACATTAAGGTGGGGCCGACCTATACCCTTTACATTACAATTAGGGTTACAGGCAGGTCTGACTCTTGAACAATATAGCAAGGGATCTGATACATCCACTAGTGCTCATCCATTAGGGGCACATCCATAGGGATGTCCATATCTTTGGCTCACTACATTTCATAGAAGAACCAATTCTTCACACGTTCACCTGTGCTTGTCCACAAACACATCCACTCAACATATCTTCTTTCCCACTACATCACACATGAGAGTCATCTGGATTTTCTCGTCAATGTTGCTACTCAGAGGAGGCTAATACATCATCTTCATTTCTGTTCTCATGACGATGCACCCGACACTTTGGGATTTCACACGTTCACCTTGTGCTTAGCCACAGGCACGTCCAACTCAACAGATCGTCTTTCCCACAGGATAATCATCTGGATTTATTCTCAACTCTCTGAGTGGAGGAGGTCATCTCTACGTTCCAACTCTATCTTATATAGGAACCACATACCCTTCTTAGGGGATTTCTCTCAGGTTTGTAAGCTGGAGAAATTCTCACATAGTTGCAATGATCCACATCTCACAGGTTTGTAAGCTGGAGAATGTCTCACATAACTGCAATCATCAACACTCCCTCTTATCTAGGGAGACATTCTTCATCACGCCAAGTCTCACATGAATGTACTTTGAATTTTTTCTTGGCTGGAGTCATCAACACTCCCTCTCAACTAGGGAGCCATTCTTCACCAAGTTAGTTTGGTGAAGATGTCTGCAATCTACTCATGTGTAGGAAGGTACTGCAAGTGTACGATTTTCCTCTGCATGATATCTATGATATACAGATATTTCATCTCATCGTGTTTCAATCCATCAGGAAATACTGGGCTCTCAAGGAGATTTACACATGACTCTTGGTTATCATCATAGGATCCATCTCATGGTCAAGTAAATCTATCAGAAGCTTTGTGAAGCCACATTTCTTTGAACACTCGATGTTATATACTCTGCCTTTGTGGTACTCAAGGCCACAGAGTTTTGTTTTCTGTTGCATTCAGAAACCATGGCAACCTTCATGGTAGAACATCAACCGAATGTGCTCTTCCAGTCCACTATACTTTCTTCTCAATCTGAATTGACATATCCTATGAACTCAAGTTCACACTGGAGGCATATCTCAGGCTATATATAACTGTGCCTCGTATATATCTCAATACATGTATTGTTGTTGGTTAGTGAGTCTCTCTTGGTTGACTCATGACATGACTAAGCACATTCACTGTATGGCATGAATTGAGTCCGGTGTTAACCAGATACATCAATGATCCAATCAGTTTTGGATCAGTCTCATCTGAAACATAATCAATCTTCTTCTTTATATCCATCACATTGGATTTTGCATTCTTTCATACCGAAATTCTTTAATATTTTTATTGTATATTTTCCTTGACTCAGGAAAATCTCATCAGTCCTCTGTCATACTTCTTGTCCCAAGAAGTAGTGCATCATACTTATATTCTTCATTTCAAATTCATAAGTCAGAGATTACTTGTATCCAACAACAAGTCTTTCTGAATAAGTCATCAAAATCAGGCTCTCGTCGCCAACATTGTAATAATATAGGTTTGGATCAGCAACACTCTTGCTGAAATCCAAAATCATCAAGAATCTATCTATCTGATATAGTTTCCAACTCATGGATGGTAGTACGAATGGAAGTGTATCAAGTTTAATGGATCAAGTGTCTCATCATAGACAACTCCCTCTGTTTGTGAGAAACCTCTGGCTACAAATATTGTTTTTTATTTCTCGACACTTCCATCAACTGCATGCTTGATCTTATAGATCCACTTGGAAGTTACCACAGACTTCCCTTCTGGTCCATGAATAATATCTTATACATCATTCTTTAAGATATAATGGTATTCATGTATTATGGCATATTTCCATACATGTTTTCCTGTTGCTTCTCTAAGACATGGAGGCTCAGCATCGATGAAGTGGCTCATGACTGAAGGATAGCTCGAAAATCTCTTTTTCTTTCTCGGGATGTGCCTTGAGAGGCTTGTATGTTTCTTTGTCTCTTGCAGAGTGAGTCTAGGTAGGCCGCTTATGCCCTACTGCAATATCTATCAACATATCAATTGGAGCAACTGGATCTACTGGAATAATGTTTGTCTCCCTCTGAACTGATGAAGGGGGAGAAGGTATTGTCTTACTGTCAATTTCCTTCTAAGATTCTCTAGATCTTTGAAATATTATCTCTTCTTCAAGGACAACATCTCTTCTTGTCTCAATATGTCTCTGACCAGGGATGTCGATCTAGAATGTATTTGAATACTCATTGTATCCTTTCTTTCTAAAGGAGCTAGCTTGGACTTCTTCTCTTTGGGTACATGAAAATACACTGGGAACCCAAATAACTTGAAGCGTTCAATCTCAGGCTTCATTTCGGTGAAGACTTCTTTAGGAGTTATGTTTTTCAAAGCCTGGTGAAGACTCTTGTTCTGAACATATATTGTTTCATGCATGATTCTGCCCATATAATCATATAAATATTTTGATAATGTATTATTACATTAGTTGCCCCAATGATGGTTCTATTCTTCCTTTTTCTCAATTAGTTTTGACTCCCTCTGATTCAAGTGGCTCCCTCTGAAGGATAAACATCTTCCTTAATTGTTAACCTCTCTGGAACAAGATAAAAAGAGGAGCCAAAACAAGAATATCTCCTAAAGGAGAATAATGAGTGCATCTTTAGAATTAAAACAATTTAAGAATTGTTGTCACAACTGCAACACCTACTTGTAATGTAGCAAACTTTAGAAATATAGGTTAGGGGAATGACAATTACAACAATCAAACCTAGAGTCTTCACCTTGAGTGTGTTGTTCCTCTGAATGCATTGAGATCCCTCTGGATCCATGACTTCAACAAAATATTCCTTCCTCCTACAATTTCCTTCATGACAATGATACAAATAATATATATACAAGTGCATACCTGAGGGTGCTGATATGATTTCTCCAATGGCTCTTGGCTAGTCTTTGTCCTCTTGACATCTTCATGAAGGAGGTATGCCACAGTGACACCTTTTTCTATTACCCACAATAAGTCTTCCTTTGAAGTCTTGTCTTCCAGAAACTTGAATTTTCTTGATCCATCAAGCTTAACTTCCATCATAGTTTTGTTTATCATAGTTTTAGATTCTTCACAACCCTTTGTCAACTGGGCTAGAAAACCTAACGGCTAGGATAGGTTAGCACTTTTAGGTTTTGTTGGACTTATGACTGCCAACAATAAGCCTTTGAAATATGAGAGAACACTGGTGAGCTGAAGAGCTCCTTCAATGAGTTGCATAAACCCTAATACTGAAATTTCTGCAGAAATTAGCGAAACCCTAGGGTCAAAAATTGAAAAAACTCAGAATTTCATTCTAAGAGTCTTTGGAGGTGCGTTGGAGGAGGCCGTACTCTCCTATGCCAAAAAAATATCCCCAACGTCCAAGTATTAAGGGCTGAAACTGAGAAATAAGGAGGGTCGTATGAAATTTCTGGAAACCCTAGGAGGGTTGTACGGTTCTGAAAAAAAGAGGACGGTTTGCCTTGAAGAAAATAGTCTCTGAGGCAAGGCTTACCAAAAAAATTTGTCATTTGAAGAGAATTGACTCAATGTTCCTCGGCAACGTCACCAAAATGTTATTGCACAGTTTGTAGCTAGGTCAAGTGGCTATGAAGTAGAAGGCCAAACTGGCATAACAGGAACCTATCCCACCCAATGTCACCGCAATGGGTAGGTTCTTTCTCTTTAGGGAGGTAGGCCCAGTGGAGACATCCCTGGTAACCTAGAGTTTTGAAGAGGCAAAGGTTTAAAAGTCAAAGTAAAGTTCCCCCTTCATAGGTCACCACCAAAACATATAGTCTCAGCTAAACAACCAATAATGAAGTGTAGGCCCAAAGGAGAACACCTTCTCGGAACAAAGCAAACCAATATATATATGCAAGCTATGATTCAATGGGTTAGTACTTCATAAGACTTATCTGATATCAATATATAAGCAATTGTAACAATAAATATTGACGAAGTCAATGTTTGTTAATGCAACAATGAAATAATATTACTTCACCAATAAATATCAAGATGATGTAGCAATCAATGTATCTAATCAATCCTCTTTCAATAAATGCATCAAACCACCATCTAATTGATTAATATATAAGAATTGTTGCATCAAGATGAAATAACCAAGGGTGACGTCAGCTTTTTAGGGTTAGTAGTTAGTTAGGGTTTCAATTTATAAGTTTTGAGAGTTGGTTCAATCACTTTCACTTCAACGTTGGAGGCTAAAGATTAGTGCCTGGGGTTATGTAGTCAAAAGGTGAAGGACGTACAAGTTGAAGGGGATGAGATTCAAAGGACAAGAGGGAAAGGTTTCAAGGTGCTACTACAACAGGGCCTTAAAGACAGAACCCTAGGGGAGAGAGGCTCACTATGGTGTTGCTTAAGAAAGGCCTCATGCTCTCTCCTCCTTCCCGACAAACAACTAGCTCAAAGACAAGTAAAATCAAGACAATAGAGTTTGAAGAGAGAGAGTGTTGCTAAAAGAAAAATGGCCCTAGGTGTAGATAACTAGGCTTGGGACGTCCTCTTCCTCTTGAAGTTTAAAGATATGGCTAGCTTAAGGGAAGACGAAAGAAAGAGTGCAGTAATGGCTAGGCTCTCTTCTTCTTCTTCAATGGCTAAAAGGTTTTTCTATCAGGGGACATGAGACAATGACCTACTTGTGTGTTTGTCCCCTAGGGTTTTGATTCAGCAATATTTATAAATAGATGCAAGAAATTAAACTACAACCATTCAATCAAGAAGTTTTGCAGAAAAATACTTACAAATCATCAAGAAAATAGCATGGAAACCCTAGTTGTAAACCTTCCTTCAAGAAAAACACCATAAATTTGCCAAAAATCTCCTCCTCAAACAAGTGTGCCTTCCTCAAATCAGTCAATAACCCTAATAGGGTGCAAAAATCAGACCTCACTAGGAGAGTGAGTGATGAGTTATGTCAAAATGAGGCTAAAACTCCTCAATATATAGTGTATCAATGACCTTAATTAATTTAAGGTCATAAAAAATGGTCGACAAGACAAAAATATTGTTTTTACATTAAATTGTCAAAATAAAACCCTAACTGAGTTGTAATAAAGGTAAAATCCCCTTCAAGGGAGGTGCTAGCCCCTTTTAGGGTAGATGAGACATCCAGGAGCAAAACGTTAGCCCCCCAGAGGCTTCTCCAACATGCCACATGTGCCACTGCTGCCCAGTCTGCCTCCAAGCATGACCATGAAGTTGGATGACATCATGGTAAGGATGGGGATGCTTTGAGCCTTCCAAGGCCAACGTTCCACTGAAAAGGGGTCATTCCCCCTAGGTCGGGCTCTGCTAAAGTGTCTCTGGTGAAACGCCCTCTTCTTCTCTAGTGCAAAATCTCGGTCAAACACTATCCTATCTCTGCCCCTTTGATGGGGTCTCAGCAACCATCTGATGGGCTCTTCAACACCATGGAGGTCCGAACTAATCATCTCCCCATGTGTACCGGTCCAAATGGTACCTGTCCATCGAGCAAGGTCTTGCACATCAAAAACTACGCCCTCCATGGGATCATTAGTCACAGGGATCATAGCAATGTCAACCACATTTCATCATTAATATTATCAAACATATGCATAAAAACCCTGATATATCGTTCAATAGCTCAAAGATATTACAAAAATCAACAATACAATATCAAAGAAAAGGACAAGACATCCTATTGGGCTAGCATCCTTAAGAGAAGGGAAGTTCCCAAGAAGGTTTCATCCAAGCCATGTAAACGAGGTGATGTGGCTAGGGGATGTCCAGACAAATGGGTAGAGTGAAATCCAGGGATGCATAATGTTATCTGTGGGTGCCTTTGTAGAAGGAGAGTTGCACCCGTCATGGATGCAATTGTTTCCAAGCCCGTTCTTGCCTTTATTCTTTCTTTATTTTCTTTTTCTTCTTATTTTTTTTTTTATTCAAGGTCTAACCGGAGGAAATTGCCTTGGCATGGTGACCAGAGCTGACAGTGTTACCCACAAGTACTTTCACAGAGATGAAAAGGTTGGCTCGTGATGAGACCCCCTTTCCCTTGGCCATGCAACCAAAGGTCACTGCCCTGGCGTGGTAACCAGATAATGGCAATGTCATACTGTTAGGTACCCATGAACCTAATAGGCTAGCTCGTGATGAGACCCCCTATCCTCTTGGCTAGGTCTTGTTTATTATTTTCTAGGTCCCTCTTGTTTCTTGCTGAGAGGATTTTTATTGCCTTCTCGGGGATCCCTGGGTGAGGCATCTCGAGGTTTTATTTCTAGGATTTTATATTTTATCAACTGGTTTTACCTTCTAGGCCTTTAGCCCTTTCTTCCCACAAGATAAGGTGCAACCCTACAAACAAGTCAATCCAATGCCCGGACAAGGAGAATGGGATAAATGAGCGGGAGATAATATGAAAAGGTGGTAGTATGATGGGAGTGGACGATGGCTCTTCAGAAATCCCCCCGGTGGCAAACCAAAACCCATGGGTACAGGCTTGCTAGGACACCCTGTCAATCTCCCCAATCATGGTCAAGTGGGTTAATGTAAGATCCAAGAAATCATTATAGATAAAAGGATTCATATGCATATATCCAAAAGGTTATAATGATCAAAAGTGACACATACCATGATACCTGGACCAATTACCTCATGGAGCAAGAGCCTTCTCCGATACAAGACCAAGCCGATGGTGATGGATGTTGTTGCTGCTGACAAGATGAATCTAATGAAAGAAGAAAAGGATGGTCCCTCCAGGGCCATGCTCAGGTCAATTCTGCTCTCGGTACTCCATGTCTAGGACCTGTGGGCCTTGAGACATGATCTCCTAGCTATCCCTAGAAATCGGGGATAACAGGCTCAAAGACCTTTTTGTGCCTGTCAATGATTTTTTTGATCTCTAGTGAGTAGTGAGTTTCCCCCTTCTTATCTACCTTGATTGATATTATACACTATGATGCATAAACAATGTCTTCCCTCCTTAAGATGGCCTCCATGTGCTTTGTTGTCACCACTCTCGGTGTGTTTCTTGTCATGCCCCTGAGAACCACCTTTTTCCCATTTTCCTTTGTAAAGGACATTTCCATGGTTTTGTAATTGGTGGTGATTTCCCCCAATGTACTAAGCCACCATACTCCAAGGATGATGTTGGTGTTTGGAAGGTCCATAACATATAAATCATGTGCCAAATCATGCCTTCCCAGTGTAAGCTTCATTCTCGAAATGTATCTGTCAGAAGGCATGGTGCACCCTCCTGCTACCTCCACACAAAATCCCTCAAACTCAACAGTAGGTATGTGTCTTATTTGTAGAAGGGTTGAATTGATGAAGTTGTTTGAATCACCCCCATCAATGAGAACTGAGAACTTCTTCCCTTGTAGCACCCCTCTCATCCTGAAAGTGTTGAATTTAGGTACCCCGCTAATGGACGCTAGTGTCACCTTTTCATCTGTTGCAAGTCCATGACTTGCATCCTTCTCTTTTGCGTGTCCTGTGGCCTCTGCCTCTATGTTCTGTAGATGGAAGAAATCTTCCTCCTCCTCATCATCCAAAATAACCTAAATGTAGTGAGCCTTGCCCTTACCCATGCATTTTTGTGTTGGATCCCAAATCTCTTTGCAGGTGAAGCACAATTGCTTCCTTCTCAATTCCCTCCTAGTGGGCTCATCCATCCTACCCCTTCCTTGGTCAAACCCCCTTTGGTCTCTCCCTCCTTGGTTCATAGGAGGTCTTTGGTCTCTAACCCCTTGGTTTAGAGGAGGTCTAGGGGTGAATCTCGTCTTTGCTACTGATCCTAAGTCCCTGGTCTTCCATATTGCATCATGCAAGTTGGTAGGCTTAAAAGCCTTGAACCGACCCCTCAAGGGCTCCACCAAAATTTCTGTGAAGAGCATCATAAGTCTCAATTGAGACACATCCTATACCATAACTACTTTTAATGTTTAATCCATTATTATAGAAGTTTGCATTTCTTTAGATAACAATAGCATAATCCAAGATCACTGAGAAATACACAATCACAAGAGACACAACATTTATCCTGGGAAATCCTCTAGGGGAAGAAAACCCATAAAAAATTCCTTAATATAAATAGCCAATACAATGCCAAGAGATCTTTTATGCTAATACAGAAATTCCTCTCCTAGATATGCGCCTCTCTCTCTCTCCTTCTTCTCCAGTAGCATATTTGAACTTGTCTCTCAAACTGAGCAAGTGAGTTGTGTCTAAGTGAGGCACTAGCCTCCTTTATTTATACAAGTCTGGCATATGTGAAGTGTCTCTTCACTGGCAGGGCCGACTTCTCAAACTGGGTGGGTAAACCCACCTTTATTATATTTCTGGGCTTCTTTAATATCTTTTGGGGCCGACTTCTTATTCTGTCTATTACAATTGTCTTTTGACCAATCCACAAAAGGGGATTTGGTCCTATTACAATAACTGACATGATCAATCCACAATGGGGATTGATCCTATGAACAATATATTAATAATAACAAGAATACTCTTTCCAGTTACATTATTTCAACACTCCCCTTAACAAGAAGGGTATTCTTCAGCGGAATCATGCGAGAGAGAGAGGAAAACATCATCAACAACATCAGGTAGGTGAGAGGACAACATCACCAATATCATCTTGGAACACTGACTGACATATCTAGAAATCATCGAAAGTTTTCTTCATCGGCAGCATTGTCATTCTCAAGGAATGCCATCATCATCTACATCAATATGTATTAGTATCAAAATTGATACATCATCATCATCACAACACAAGGTTGGCTCATCATAATACAAGACTGGCTTTACGTCACAACTGTCAAGCTGGAAGCTCAGTACTTGTCTCATCTCAATGTCTTGCTTTACGTCACAGCACTCAAGCTGGAAGCAAGATACTAGACTGGCTTTACGTCACAACTATCAAGATGGAAGCACAATACTAGTCTCATCTCATCTTCTTGCTTTACGTCACAACACTCAAGCTATAAGCAAGATACTCGTCCTGCTTTACGTCACAACCATCTAGTCGGAAGAAGGATACTAGACAGGCTTTACATCACAACTATCCATCCCGAAGCTCAGTGCTAGTCTCATCATATCATCTTGCTTTACGTCACAATCATCAGGTCGGAAGAAAGGTACACATCTCATCTTGCTTTACGTCTGACAAATCAGTCAGAAGGAAGGAACACATATCATCTTGCTTTATGTCTAACATCTAGGTCAAAAGCAAGGAACACATATCATCTTGCTTTACGTCTGACAGCTAGGTCAGAAGCAAGGAACATCACATCTTGCTTTATGTCTGACAACTCAGTCAAAAGCAAGGAACACATCTCATCTTGCTTTACATCTGACAGTTAGGTTAGAAGCAAGGAACACATCTCATCTTGCTTTATGTCTAATAGCTAGGTCAGAAGCAAGGAACATCACATCTTGCTTTACGTCTAACAACTAGGTCAGAAGCAAGAAACATCACATCAACTCCCCCTTTCGAGGAAGGTCCTTTCAGACTATGCCAATCTTATCTCGGAAGTACTCAAACTTCACACGAGATAGAGGCTTGGTCAACATGTTAGAAACCTGTTCATCCATGCTAATGTACTGGAGCTTTAAGGCTCCTCTCTGTACCATGTCATGGATGTAATGATACTGGATCTCTATGTGCTTTGACCTGTCGTGGAATACAGGATTCTCTGTCATCTTTATGCAGCTCTGGTTGTCACATAGAATCAAGGTTGCTCTCATCTCTAAGTAAAATAGGTCGATCAACAACTTTCGAAGCCATATAGCTTCATAGCTAGCAGAACATGCAACAATGTATTCTGCTTTCGTTGTGCTGAGAGAAATACTAGATTGCTTCCTACTCTGCCACGAGATCATAGTTGATCCCAAACTGAAACAACATTTTGAAGTGATTTTCCTATCAGAAACACTTCCTACCCAATCTGCATCAGTATATCCACTCAATGTGAAATCATGATCTCCATCATAGCTGAGACCATAATCTATTGTACCTTTTAGGTACCTCATCACATGTTTTGCAGCCACTAGGTGAACATGTCTGGGTTCTACCAGAAACTGACTCAAGGTGTTCATGGAAAAACAAATGTCTGGTTTGGTGTTCGTCAGATACATCAGCGATCCAATAATCTGTCTATACAGTGTGGCATCAATCAATTCTGACGAAGTATCGACCAACAGCTTCAGCTTCGCTTCCATGGGTGTATTCATGGGCTTGCATTCCAACATGTCGAATCTCTTCAAGATTTCGACCGTATACTTCCCTTGGTTAAGGAAGATCTTCTCAGGACTCTGCCATACCTCAAGACCTAAGAAATAATGCATTAGGCCAAGGTCTTTCATTTCAAATTCTGAGGCAAGTCTCCTTTTACATTCAGTGATGAGATTTTCTTCTCTAGTTAAGAATAAGTCATCCACATATAGTAGTAAGATTACTAGCTCATTATTCATAATTTTGAAGTAGAGATTTGAGTCTGCTTTACTCTTGGTAAAGCCTAAGCTCGTCAAGAAACTGTCTATATGGCCATGCCAAGTTCTAGGAGCTTGCTTCAATCCGTATAAGGCTTTCTTCAATCTGTAGACATGAGACCTCCTATCTTCAACCTCAAATCCTTGAGGTTGCTCTATATACACTTCCTCTTTGATAACACCGTTTAGGAAATCTGTCTTCACATCCATCTAGTGCAGCTTCCACTTCATCTTAGCTGCAATAGCTATGATGGTTCTAATCGAAGTGTATCTGGCCACATGAGCGAATGTCTCTTCATAGTCAATGCCTTCCTTCTGGGAAAAGCCACGAGTGACAAATCTTGCTTTATACTTCTCAATACTTCCATTAGCAGCATGTTTTATTTTGAAGAGCCATCTGGAGGATACCACATCTTTATTCATCGGTCTGGGAACTATTTCCCATACTTCGTTCTTCATTATGGATTGGTATTCCTCTGTCATGGCATTTTCCCATTCTTTCCTCTGAATGGCTTCCTCAAAACAGGTAGGCTCCTCTTCTAGGAGATCACACATCAAAGCCATATAAATAGAGAATGGCTTTGGTCTTTTCACCTATCTCGTAGTTCCTTGGGGAACACCATACTTCTCTCCATCTTGAATAAGATCTCTAGCCCAAGATGGATTTATTTTATAGAGGATCGTCATCTGAGGAGGTTCTTGCACTTCTAATATATCATTGTCTTCTAGAAGTTCCTCATCAGGGGAAGTTACAACTTTCCTCACTAGTTCTGCAACTCTGGGAACCTCCCTCATTGCAGTACTGGGGATTATGGGTTCCTCTTCATATACCTCTTCAAGATGGCACAGTTTAGATTTCTTGAGTATTGCATCTTCATCAAAGGTCACATCCCTGCTGATCTCAATGTGATGTTGACCTAGTATATAGATTCTGAAGGCCTTGGAGACCTCACAGTATCCCACAAATATTCTCTTATTTCTTGAAGGGTCCAGCTTGTTTCTCTTTTCTTTAGGTATGTGAATAAACACTGGACAACCAAATATTTTGAGATGGCTTACCTTTGGCTTCTTCCCGGTGAGCATCTCTTCCGATGTCTTGAGCCCAAGTGCACTATGGGATAATCGGTTTTGCACATAAGCAGCTACCATTGCTGCTTCGGCCCATAAGCACATAGGAAGATCTTGATCATGGATCATAGTCTTCACAACTGCCAGTATGGTTCTGTTCTTCCATTTAGATACACCATTTTGTTGGGGATTATAGGGAGTAGTGAGTTCCCTCTTGATCCCAACATCTTTGCAGAAGTTCACAAACTCTTTTGAGATATATTCTCCTCCATTATCTGACCTGAGTATCTTGATCTTTATTTCAGAAAGGTTCTCTATCAAGGTTTTGAATTCCTTGAACTTACTGAACACTTCATCTTTAGTCTTCAAGAAATATATCTAGGTTTTACGAGAGTAATCATCAATGAATGATACATAATATACATACCCTCTAATGGAGAATGATGGCATTGGTCCACACACATTTGAATGGATGAGTTATAGGACTCCTTATGTCTTGTTGTCCCTCTTCGAAAATGGGTTCTTGATATTCTTCCCTTGTGCACATCCATTGCATACGCCTTTATGGTCACCTTTGAGTTCTGGTAAACCTGTGACCGCTTTGCATATGTATGGTAGTGCCTTGTAGTTGATGTGGGCTAACCTTCTCTGCCAAAGCTCACATGAGTTTTCAATGGTGTGGGTCATGGCAGCCTATGAATGACCCTTTAATTTATACAAGCCATTTTCTTCATTACCAATGATGATTGCTTCATTTAAGGTTTCTCCCTTAGCCCACATAAGAACTTCTCCATCTATAAAGGAAACTCTAAAGCCTTTCTTTTCTAAAGCTGAAATGGAGAGTAGGTTCTTCTTCAAGCTTGGTACATATAGTACGTCCTTCATTTTTAGTGAATTCCCTAAATTCAGTTTATGGTTTGATTCTCCCACTCCCTTGATGGGATATTGGTAATCATCTCCAAGTGTCACTTTCTGAGAAAACTTCTTCTCTGAGATGCAAGAGAGAATGTTTCTTTGTCCCATCATGTTCTTGGATGCACCACTATCAATGAGCCAAGTGTCCTCTCCAGGTGTTACAGATCCTGAGAGGGTCGAGATCAACACATGGTCTTTGATCTCCTCTCTTATCATCTTTGCGGGTGGCTCTTCATCTTCGACTACATGGGCATGGAGCCTCTTTTGTTTTCTCTTATATTCTTCTCGTCTGGCTAGACAAAACTTTGCAATGTGTTCCATCTTGTCACAATGATAGCATTGTACATATGAGTAGTCTCTTTCCTTTCGTTGTCCTTTCTTCTGAAATCTCCTTGGATGAGATTCTTTATGATTAAATTTATTTCATTGTTGAGGCTCTTTATGAGTCTCCTTTTGGAAGTATGGTTTCATCCTTCCTCCTTTGGTGTGAGTAGCTAGGGCTTGATCATCATCCCTTGCTAGTAATGCTTCATGATTCGTTACTCTTGTTTCTTCTTGGATGCATTCTTCCCATAGACTGTCAAACTTCAGTTTCTCCTTTCTGACACATATCTTCTGGATAAAAGCATCCCAAGGTCTTGTGAGACCATTTAGGGCCATCATTATGAGTTCGTCTTCGTCTATGGTATCTCCAATAGCTTCTAGTTTTTCTTTGAATTCTGAGATTCTGGAGAAGTATTCCTAAATCATTTCTCCTTTTTGCATCCTTGTATTCTTCAGTTGAGTTCTAAGATTCATCTTTCGGTTTATGTTCTTTCCTTCATATAGTATGGTCATGGCATCAAAAATTTCTTTCGGGGTCTTCTTAGATGACACATAAGGAATTAGATGGTCTTTGATTGAATTTGCAATGATTCTTTTGGCCCTTATTGTGTCCTTTTGATGCTTTGCCTTTTCTGCAGCATCGTCGGGTTCCGGTAATTCTTCTTTGATGAATCTTGCTAGGTCATTCTATTCAAGAATAAGGCCAATCCTATACTTCTAGGCATGAAGGTTTTCCACTCCTTCTAACTTGTCAACAAGCTTAATGCTTGCAGACATCTTTACCTGGAGCTAGGAAAATGACTGAAAAATGAAAGTGCTCAAAATAAAAAACTAAACTTACCAGGAGGTGTGCTTGGCTGAGGCGAGTATCCTGGTGTGTTTGGATTTGAGAAAATCCAACTTTTTCTCCTCCAAACTTGATCTGCGGATTTTTAGACTGGTGCTTTTGGTTTTCTGGTACCTCTGGTACTCTAGTACTTCTGGTACCCTGGTTTTCTGGTACTTCTGGTACTTTGTGAAACTAGGGTTTCACTTTTCGGGAGATCCAGACATTGAAAAGATGCGCTAAGAGTGCCAAAGTGATCCTTAGGGGAGGGCACACTTTTCTAGATGGTTTCGAGGCTGAAAAGCTTCACCATCAAAAAGCCCTAATTTCCATGTACGGTAACAGTGACGTTTTTCACTTGTGAAATATGCTTCCTTCAGCTTGGCTCTGATACCATGTTAATGTTTAAGCCATTATTATAGATTTTTGCATTTCAATAGATAACAATAGCATAATCCAAGATCACTGAGAAATACATAATCACAAGAGACACAACAATTATTCTAGGAAACCCTCTAGGGGAAGAAAACCCAGCAAAACTTCCGTAATATAAATAGCCAATACAATGCCAAGAGATCTTTTATGCTAATACACAAAGTCCTCTCCTAGATATGCGCCACTCTCTCTCCTTCTTCTCTGATAACAGATCTGAACTTGTCTCTCAAACTGAGCAAGTGAGTTGTGTCTAAGTGAGGTGCTAGCCTCCTTTATTTATACAAGTCTGGCATGTGTGAAGTGTCTCTTCACTGGCAGGGTCGACTTCTCAAACTGGGTGGGTAAACCCACCTTTATTATATTTTTAGGCTTCTTTAATATCTGTTGGGGTTGACTTCTTATTCTGCCTATTACAATTGTCTTTTGACCAATTTGAAAAGGGGGATTTGGTCCTATTACAATAACCGACATGATCAATCCACAGTGGGGATTGATCCTATGAATAATATATTAATAATAACAAGAATACTGTTTGCAGTTACATTATTTCAACAACTACTATCCTCTGAAAATCTTCTATGTAAACCTACTGTGATCCTGTCTGTCTAAGTTGGGTGAGTTCCCTAAAACGTAGCTCTGGATCCCCTTAGTCAAACCTATCAATGAGCCTCTGTGTAAACTATGTATAGGATGTGATCTGATTGTGGCCCAGTGTGGTCAACCCATGGTACCACCAATCATGATCCTTTCCCTCCAAGTACATGGTGGAAAACTTGATGGCATCCATCTCCATCATGGGGTTAAGTTGTAGGTAGGTATTAAGTTTCTGCACCCATGCTTGCATAGTAACCTTAGAAGATCCATCAAAATAAGGAATTTCCATCTTGCCTTCCTTGCATTTCAATTCATAGTTGGGCCTTTGATACTTCTTAGGCTTACCCCGAAACTTGATTCCACAATACTGATCCAGCATGACTTGCCTCTGGAACCCTGCACTCAAGGTATGATACTCCATGGCATATTGCTCAAAGTTTTCCTCAATTTCATCCTCATAGTTGCGTTGTGGTTGGTTATCCAGGAATGTGGGTAGATAGGGTCTAGGTGTGGTCCTACTGTGTGTTGGTCCCTAAGGAGATCCACCTCCATAAATCCGTCCCTCAGTGTGATAATGAGGGCTATGCTCCTGTTGAGGTCTAGTTCCCTCATGAGATCCACTAGCTTCCCTGTTTGCATAAACCTTCTATCCCTTTCTTGCATGGGTCATCTGTAATAGAAGTTGCACAAGCCTTTCCTGGCTAGCATTCACTTTTTCTTGAGTCTCCCTCATTTCAAACTATTCCCTGCGCATGGCTTCCTGGTTCTCTTGTAGATGGTGTACAAGTGTAGTATCTTTCTGATTTATGGAGTGTTGTAACTCTTTGGTAAAAACTGCTAGAATCTGTGGCTCACTGTCTTCACCTAAACCTTCCATCTCTGCCTCTGTCTCACCTATCTACTTCCTGCGTCTGCCCATGTAAATACCACTGAACTTCTGCATGCACTAATCCCCACTGGCTGGGAGGATCAACTCTCTGATACCACTGTAATGTTCCCAATCCAAATTTTTTGCTTGGAACACTAACTGCTCACTGTCTGTTATGTTTTCTTATGTGTTTGCAGGTTTACTCATGGAGTTGCGCATTAGGATTTATGTGATGTTGATTAAGAAATGGAACAATAGATCTAAAGAAATATAACATAAACAAGACAAGATGCAATAAAGAACACCAATATAGGACCAACAATGTTAGACCTAACCTTTATATAGATAGTAGATAGATCCTTGAACAAGAGATCTGCAGATCTGGAAGAAAAGCCTAATAATATCAAAGATGGGTTGCCAGCTGATACAATAATAGTCAATACAATGATAATAGCCTCCCAAAGTCTCTCTGAAGAGAATATCCAAGCCTCCAAAGGCCAACAACTGCAAGAGAATACTGGTGATATGAGATTCGGATCCAATATGATGCAAAACCCCTCCAACTGGTTGAGTTGCGCACTGCGCTAGCTGCTAGTGAACCCCTAAGTTTCGACCCTCCTCTTCTTGTGCTCCAAATGCTCCAAAACCTTCCTGAAATGTAGATCGGGCTACTAGAATTCCCTTGACAAAGTTTCAAGTTGAAGGGTGGAATTCTTCCCCTCCAACTGAGAAAACCCTCAACTAGTTTGCGCCCCCATGGTTGACTGAATCACCTAGATTTCGGCCTCACCTCTAGAAGCCTCTAACTGCTACCAAAATCCATGGAATGATAGATCGGGCCAATGCAAGCTAACTAATGAAATCTCAAGATGATCTATGAAGATCCAGGCCACCAAATAAAGGAAACCTCTTCTTGCAATGCACCTCTCTCCTCCAATTCGTGCCAAGATCAAGGAAATAATCTGCTGGGATAACCTCCTCTAGAATAGACTAGAAATGATGCCTTGGACCATACAAAGAAAACCCATATGCTCCTTTTCCAAGAATCTCCCTTCTTTCCTAAGATTGAACTGAACTTCTCAATGTGGTGTGCCCCCCTTGTTGGAAACCCCCTAGGTTGTGCACTAGGTTGCCTCTGCCACTAGATATGACCCCTGCTTGTAGAATGGTGTGGGAGGATTATTTCACGTCTGGGACCAAGCTTGGATCAAGGAAGGTGGAATCTTTCCCCACCGAGTTGATCTCTAGGGTTTTAGACTCAAAACCCTCAAAACTGCTTGTGCTCAAGAGCTCCAATGAAAAATATGATAATAATCCAGAATGCCTTAGAAGTGTGGCCTTCCTTTCTTTTATAGCTCCATTCTATTCATCTGTTGAGTTAGTTAACCCCTAAGGTTAACTCTTAGCTTAACTCACCTTTTCTTTTCTTTCGTTGAGTTACCCTTTTTCACACAAAGTCAACTCAACAATATAATGTTGTGTGTAGGGAGTGTCTTCTAGTTGAATTTGTCCCCATGATGCATGATGCATGGGACTATAGTCTAGTGGGGATGGCTAGACTACTGAGTCTCTCTAGACCTCTTCATCAAGAGGTGGAGGACATTACATAGCACTCTCCCTACTCCAAGATATTCAAAGATATATCTTTTAGCCAAAGAGGAGAACCACCTCTCTAAAAACGAAGGGGGACTAATCTCCTCATGAGGTTTACATTGCAGTCCTGACGAATTCAAGCGTCAACATGTTTGACGACTCAACTGGGGAGCGATTTATTTTCAATATATTTGAGGGATTTTTTCAGATCTAATTGAGGAACCAGAGTCTCAATGGTTCAATATTTCAATAGAAAGATTCAAGAATATAGTCACTTGTTCTAGATGCATCAGAACAATGCTTCAATATATTTTGGGAACAAGTAAAAAATCAAATTTTGCAAAAAACCAAGAACTATAAAAAAAATCAAGAAGGGCCATTTCCCTGGCGAATCTATTGAAAAGATTTCAAATTTTCAAGAAAATCATCATGGTGACTTCACCAAAGAATCTTGTTCATATCACAATACTTCTTTATCTTCTACAACAAGCCCATCAATGGCTTTACAAGATGCAACAAAGAGAAGAAGTGCCCAAAGAAGAAAGATACTACATAGAGGCCCTTTAAATCTACCAGAATAAAATTTTCAGATGCCCAATATCTCTATGGAAAATTTTTCTACAGTCTTTGGGAATACTTTGGAGGATGCATAGCAACATTTGTTTAGATTCCAATATGCATGTCAAATTTTCAATCTCACTAAAGATAATGTTACATGCATATTATTCTTGCAAAATCTACGTGGGAATGTTCTTGAATGGTATAGTTCATTGCTGCCAGGTACCATTATCAGTTGGGATATATTAGAAGATTTATTTATTGAAAGGTTTTTCCACTCACCCTCTCCCACATGGACACAAAAAAATGAGATGAATGATTCAAAAGAAGAATATCATGAAACAATGCAAGAATTTTCTGAATCAACTCTTGTTGCTGAGAATGAAGGCACAAATTCCAAGGACCAATTAAAATATATCAGTCTCTCATATACTCCATATGAGGAAGAAATTAAAGAATATCTACCAAATATGCAAGAAGAATTCAGCCAAAATAAAGAAGAATTGGTGGAAGAAAACAATTTTGAGAACAAAGAAGGTAGCCATTGCATAGAAGAAGAACAATGCCATGACATTTCCAGTGAAACAAGAATCTTGAATGTGGAGAAAGAAGAAAGAGAAAATGCTTTCAAGAAAGAAATGTCTCATTTGACTGAAGATAACAACACTCTTGGGTAGTCAAGAGTAGATTAAATTGAATATTGGTTCAAAATCATTGTCATCCCACCAATGCAAACAAGTCTTCCACACACATTGCTCGATTCCATTGTGGTACATTTTGGGCATGATCCTGAATTTCATGCTCTTGATTTATTGGTAGCAGCCCCAAATTTTTTCTTACTGTTGGAACCCATTTCATAAGTCAATTGGATTGTTGAATGGCTCCATTGGAAATCTACCTACACCTAAAATTTCCCCTTTTCTCCAAGTAGGATAGGGTCGGTAGATAATCTTATACATAGTTTATTTCTCAATTCAAGTTTTGCACAATAAGATAGTCTTTCTATTGAAGTTTGAAGATAACTCCATGAAAGATGAAGAATTACAAGATTTAATTTTGAAGATGACTCCATAGCCCAATGGAGAAGGTTGTTGGTCTTGAGATTCTAGTGTTCTCAACAGCCCACAGGGGGCCACTGTCATGCAGTTGGAGCCAGTTGTTGACCAAAATTTGGTCATCTATATTTTATCGCTCTTGGATTCATAAAATACTTGATATCAAAAGAAGACATTTTTGAACTTTTATAAGTTCATTTTGCAGCCCTCAGTTTCAGCTTTGCCATGTTTTTTTTTCGGATCAGAAATATGTTTATGTATGCCTAAGTTACTCAATATCTTGTCCAGAGGTTTGATTTTGAAGAATCTTTCTAAGTATCATGTTCTTGTCTCCTTTTTTGAATTTTGGCTAAGTATTCCCATCACTTATTTCTCTCACCTTTCATCTCCATTCCATCTCCACACTTAACCATTTTTCTCTTTTCAACTCTACTCC
>ML824949.1:26063-57965 GCA_009831015.1 Picea engelmannii
GGTAGTGATGGAGGCTGGTACTGCTGGCAGGACAAATCTGGCTGAGAAGAAGAAGATGGGTCCTCCAGGACCATGCTCAGGTCGCTCCTGCTCTCGGTACTCCATGTCTAGGACCATGTGGGCCATGAGACATGATCTCCTAGTTATCCCTAGATATCGGGGATAACAGGCCCAATTGAAAGCACGAATATCAATGAATTAAAATCATTAATGAGATTCCAATGTTCTATTAATTATATTTATTTTCTAAAAAAGAAAAAGGAAAAACCCTAACTACTCAAGTAGTTAGATGAACATTTCTTTAAAAAGGGAAAAGAGAGACTTCATGGGTTTCATAATTCATTGTTGAGAGAGAATTCAAAGGAGAAAGAGAGAAACATACCAGCCATCATTATGTAATCAAGATTTTGATCAGCAAACAAATTTTTTCATTCTTCTCCATTCTTTTTTTCTTCTACACTGTTTTCTCAAAGCTTTGTTTTTGTATTCTTGAAACAATCATGGGGATGAGTTCTCAAGTGTTTTTCTTGTAATATTCCAAGAATTTTCATATATGATCATGGATCATTTGCAACCATATATGTGACTGTCAAATGGATTTTGTATATTGCTAGATATCTTTTATGAGAAAGACTCCATAAATAATTACTTTTGGGGTTGATCTTGACTGTATCTTGCAACTTTGAGTTTTAAGTATGAGATATTTGAGGTTGACCTATCAATTTCCCTTTCATTTTAACTGCAATGCTCTTTTAAAATTCTTTGAGATGATCAGGAATATTCTCTCTTTTCCCTTGTGAGGAGATATGAATGTCTCTAGAAAGGATTACATATGTGGTGTTGAGTATTTGTATTTTCTGCTATTGAAGCTCCTCTTCAATCTTCTATTTGTAAAGAACTTCTTGTTGCACATAAAGATCATATTGGGTTATTGAAGAACCATTTTCATTTAAATCCAAGCAATAAATATTTGGGGTTTGTTGTCTAGCACTCTCCCTACTCCAAGATGTTCTAAGATATATCTTTTATCCAAAGAGGAGAACCACCTCTCTAAAAATGAAGGGGGACTAATGTCCTCATGAGGTTGTCGTTTCGGTCCTGAAAGATTCAAGCGTCAACACCTTTCCAATTTTTTGTCATCCTAATACACACCTACAAACATGGAGAAGTCTCCAACCCACTTCGTGTGTCCTTGGAGGAAGAAACCTGAATCCAGACCCACTGTTACCTCAATCTGGATTCCTTCCGTTTAGGCTCACTCCTAGGGAAGCCAAGTGGGGTAGGCCCTATTAAACTATGGAAAAGTTTTATTTAAAATTCTAGGAGTTAATTAAGTTGTTGATTAGTGTTACCCAACCCAATGACAAACAACCAATGCAATATGCAATCTTTCAATGACAAGCAAACCTTTATTTATTAAACCACAATTAGACCAATGCCTAAAAATTCCACTTATTTCAATATATATAAAAGAATGACAATTTTACAGGAACAAAACAAATTAAGAATTATCTACACAATGAATTGAAAAGTAACTTTATACAATTAAAACAATGAATAAATAAATAATACTTGTGAATAAATCAATATAAATAACTTGCATAAATAGAATGTAAATACTTGAAAATAAATTGCAAGGAAGTGTAAATGTTGTGCAAATGTTTAGGTTGTTTTTAGTTAATTTTAAGTTTCTTTTTAACTTAGGGGTTTAGATGTGAAAGGTTGCAAACCTAAGCTATGTGACTACCACAAGTCCTTGTCCCTTAACCAACAGGAAATATTGGGTGCTCAATAAGAAGAACAACAAGGTTCTCCCCTAGCTCCCCAGGTCAAGTCCAAAGTGCTTGGGCATTCAACAAGGATGATACTTAGAGTCATGAAACCATCCCCGACTTCAACCCCTTCTAGCCTCCACAAGTCACGTTATTTTAGTGGCCAAACAATAATAGAAATGGGCGCCTAATTAAATTATCCACTCAATTCTTTTCCCTTTCTTATTACCCAAGATCCTCAAAGTGGCAAGGGGAGGAAATACGGGGAAAAGGCAGAGTAAATTTTATTTACTTTGCACAAATGAAATTGTAAACACTAGCCAACACGATTTTGCAGGATGGCATAGCCACTCACATCCAAGGTGTGGGCAATCAAAGATTATTTAAAATAAATAACTTAAACGAATTAACCACACTACTGTGCCACAAGGTGGAGGACAAAGCCTTCCGATTTTGTGGCAAAGGTGGACAAAATTAACTAAGGCAAAAATCAGAAAAATATTTTTAATCCTAGCTAGCACAATTCTGCAAGGATGGAAGAGCCAAGCACAATGCAAGGTGTGGGAAAACTATTAAAATTAGTTTACAAATTTTAAACTTGAAAATAAATAGAAAGTGAAGGCCCAAGAGGCTCTCTTGTGTTGCTTACAATGACTTTAGAAAGTGAGATAGAGAGAGGGGCTTTGCAACAAATCTTAACGATGTTCTACTGAGCCTCTAGTTGCCTATTTTGGGTAGCTCATCCTCTTTTATTGGTGAAAACCTACATAAAAAAACCAAGAAAGCTTGCTGGAAAATGCTAAAAATCACCACAATATGTTAGTTTTATGTTAGCATATGTACATAAATTTTTACAGAAAAAATATGAACTTGAAAATTGGAACTTTTAGCAATATTAGGATGATTATATATTCAAAAAAATAAAAATAAAGGGATGAAATTGAAACATAAAATTAATTGAAGCAAAATGGAGCCTTTGAAGTTCCTCCTCCAAGCTTTGGCAACCTGCAAATATATAAACCCTTACTACACAATGAGGCAAGAAGATGAGATCCTTTAAGAGGCATGTTATCACACAATATGTACTTGCCTAAATCCCAAAGCAAGTAGATACAAGATTGGCGTAATAGGGGGTGACCTATCACTGTCACCTTAATAGGAAACCCCTTTCTATTTAGGAGTGTATCAATGTACCCCAGGGGAGACGTCCCCACTGACCTAAGGGTTTGAGAAGGCTAAGGCAAGAAAGTCCACCTCTCTCACAAGTCACTCAATTTCAAATGTTCCTTTGTGTCTTATAAAGGTGAAGAGAAAGAGTAATATTGTGTACCTTCCCAGAAGAAGACAACAAAATAGAAAAATGGCACTTTCCAAGTACCAAAATTATGTTAATGCTTCATAAGACAATGAACTCTTAAAAAATAGACTAGCTGATATAAAATTGCAGCAGTACAATAGTTTACAACAACAATGATAAATTTGTAACAACCACAATAACTATGCTTCAAAATGCTTGAGAAAATACTAGAAATAGTAGTTTTAACTAGGAAAATTGATATTAGATAGTTACAAGTGGATTTAGCAATGTCTAGCTAGCATAACATGTCACTTTTAAGGTCAATTTGTTGTTGTTAGATGGTTGTAGCAATATTTTGCAACAACAACAAGTTAATTAGTGAATTAGCCTAGTCTAAAGTTAGTAAATGTTCCAAGAAAGGTAGTTTGAAAGTTGTTTGATCAATCAATCATTTGTAGTGAGTAGATTAGTGCCTTTCTAGGGCAATGGAGTCAATGATAGATGCAACAAATCTTGGGGAGAAATAGCAATGATAATACTTAGTCAAAGGCGATGGAAAAAATGAGAGAGGTGTTGGTAACCCAAGGCTTCAAACATCCAAGTTCTAGAGAGATAATTGCTAGAAAGTAAGGAAACTTAGGCCCTAGTGATTTATCTTTCCTTTAGACAATTTGAAACAAAAAATGCAATAGGCAATGTAAGTAGGGTTACTAGAGTGCTACAATTGTAGGGCTCTAGTATCTACTTCTAGATGAGGTGCTCTTTGAAAAATTTAAACAAGTGGAAAATTATAGAGAAAAAAAATAATAACTTATGTCTTTCTCATAGGGTTTCAAGCAAGCAATTTCATAATCTTTAACGTGAACCAAGTAAAATTTACCATAAGCATTCATTCACATAAACAAAATGCAGATTTTCTACTTACTTCACCAAGAATAATCAAGTTCAAACCCTAGTTGAAGATCTTCCACCATGAAAATAGCCAAGGTACACCAAAAATGCCTTTCTTCAAGAAGTACGCCTAAAATTTCATCCAATAACCCTTAAAGAGGGCACAAATTTCAGACCTCACCACTTGTGTGATGAGTGAATCATGAAAAAATGAGAGTTTTCTCTCTCTATTTATACAATATCAATGACCTTTATTAAAATTAGGTCATAAAAAGGCCGACGTGGAGAAATTACATTCAAAATCCAAATTTTACATAAATGACATTAATTAAACCCTAAAATCATATCCAAGGGTGATGTCATGCCCTTCTAGGGTGGTGTTAGGCCCCGAGGGTGGAGCATTAGGCCTCAAATGCAAAACGTTTGGCCTCCAAAGGCCATGAATGCTGCCAACTAGCACACAATTGTCCTCATAAGTGAAAAATCCTAACTCTGGATGATGTTAGGGTCATAATGATAATGTCATGTGCTCTCAAGGGTTAACGTCTAGGTGGAAAGGAAAGACCCCCTTGGGTCTAGGTTTGTTGGAGTGTTCCCGGTGAAACATCCTTTCTTCCTGGTGCAAGCCTCTAGTGTCTCTCTCCCCCTAGTGGGGTCACAACATCCATATGTGGGATTTTATCACCATGGAGGTTCGAGCTAATCATTCCCCCATATGTACATGCCCACCGGGAAAAGTCCTGCAACAACAAAAAGTACACCCTCCAGGGGTTCATAAGTCACAGGGATCATAGCAATGTCAATCAAATCTAATAATCAAATTACCCAAACATGTGCATCAAACCCCCCTTTACCCAGAAAAATGCTCAAAGACGTTATGCAATTCAACAAGTCAGGTTTGGAGAGGGGTCTGAGGATGTCCTATTGGGTTAAGCCTCTTTAAGCTCGAGGCGTTTCCCAGGTGAGAGCCAATCTACATCATGTAAGTGTGTGTGAGGTGACATGGGAAGTGTTTGGGCATAGGGTGTAGTGATAACATGGAAATATAGGCCTTACTTGTGGGTGTCTGATCTGAAAATGTAAAGGATTGAATCTTTTTAAAATTGCAAGTGAAAAGGTATATGCCTGGGTAATAGGATCAAGTTACAAACACATAAAGATTAATGATTTTTTTACTCAATCACAAGCAAAATAAATAGTCATAAACAACCATCATAATACTCACATTAATACAACAAAATCATAAAGGCGTTCACCTCTCTCTTGGACTACATCTCTTGCTTCAGCTTCCAATGGATATTTTTCATTAATGATTCAAGTGTCAAAATCAGTGCTTTACAATGCTTAGAATGAGAAATGGATGGCTTCAATGGCTCCAGAACATCCAAAAACCCCTATTTGGGCTCTTCCTGCACCTAGTTTGGCAAAAAACTGAGTTTGAATCACTCCCTGGAAGTTTCTCCCAATTCTTTGTTGTCTCTGCTCACCAAAACACACCCAATTTGACTGAACCTGGCTCACATGCATTTTCATGCCAAAAACCCATCACAAGCTCCTTCCCATAAAATCTGGTGAATTTTCACACCATTAGTGCGCTGGCCTCCTTTCTCGGTGGATATCCTAGGCGTGTGCCCCCCATGTGGCCAGACCCTAGGCGCTTAAGTCGGCAGCCATTGTGATGGTTGGTTGTGGCGCTGACAAGTGTCCATGCGCATGGGCGGAGGACCATTGGTGGGGTTGATAAGTGGCGAGGACTATCTGTTTTAAACCCCGTGTAAACAATGTGTGGTAGGGTCATATGGCAAAAACTACATATAATTGGGGGCTGGGGCTAAGCCCCAGCATGGACCCCACTAAACTATACCATATATCAACTTAAAGATTTATGAACATACATATGGTTAAGAACCAAACTGCGGGCGGGCTGGTAGCCTGACCCTTGCCAAGTCGTCCACGTCCCTGGAGGTCGTGGGTTCAAACCCTCGCAAACACAAACCAATCCTTTTATGCCTTGGAGGGGGTGTCACGTGGTAGCCCATGTCTGGGCCACGTGGGCACCATTCTATTGGTCCCCCAATCCTGCCACATGTCGCCATCTGAAAATTCCAACTCAACTGCCAGCTCATCTGCCACACCAGCCTCTACCACGTCATCTCTGCCACGTGTCAGTATGGTCAGCTACCACGTGTCTAGTATGGACATGCCACATCAGCAGTACGGCCATGGCATGTCAGCACCTCTGCACCATCAACAATCTACGTCACCCTACCACATGTCAGTACAACCATCTTCCACGTCAGCAGTATGAACATGCCACGTCAGTGTTGTATGGACTGTACAATCAACAAAATTTTGTCTGCTTGCCAAATCGGACATAATGCAATATCTCACTCATACGACATTCGTTTGAACCCGTTCAAGTTGTGTTGGGATCGTGAGGATGAGGCCTACGAACGTGTTTGTTTTGAATCAATTCTAAGCACTTAGCATATTTTGATCCCCTGGATCACTCCTCATTGGGAAGCTTTTGGACCTCCAAAAGACTACTTTCAGTCTATCTCACCTTTCCAACCTTAATCCACTTGGGCTTTCTTGGATTTGTGTCTTTAATATCAACTCTAAAGCATTCCACATTCCCTCGTTTTGAATTTCTCATCCTCCTGTCAAGGATTGTGTCTTCATGCAATTCTGAAAGATATTCCAATGAGAAATCATCTATAGAAGGAATCTGAACATGCTCTCCTTTATCATCAATCAAAGGAGGCTCATACAATCTCAAATTCTCAGCATTGACAATTGCATACATTTGCATATAAGGAAGAAAATCCAAATGGAAGGAATTGTTACCAATATTTTCAAGAATCTTGAAAGGTCCATATCGAATTGGTTTCAGTTTTTTACCTTCTCCTTTAAGCCTCTCTTTGATAATGTAAATCCAAACTTCATCTCCAACATGGAAACTGTGATCAACACGATTCTTTTCATGTCTTGTCTTGTACTTGGCTTGGCTCTTTTCCAACTGTTCTTGTACCATTTGATGCACCAACTGAATTTGTTCAGTAACTTCTTTTCCCTATCAATGTCATATTGACCATCAATAATCATGTCTTTCCCAAAAATAAAATCTAAAGGAGATTTTGGAAAATAACCAAAACATGCTTCAAATGGAGATGTTTGAGTTGAAGAGTGCTTAGCCTGGTTGTAAGCATGTTGAATGTAGTGTAGGTGCTCATCCCAAAGCTTAGGATGCTTGCTGCAATAACCATGAAGAAGATGCACTACTATTCTATTAACCACTTTTGTTTTACCATCGGTTTGTGGATAAAATGTTGTGCTCTTTTTCAGCTTGGTGTCCATGAGTTCCCATAAACTTGACCAAAAATTTCCAATAAATCGAGAATCTCAATCAGAAATAATGGATTTAGGCAACCCAAAATTTACCCAAACATGCTGAAAAAACATGTGTTATTTGCTCATCTATAACCTGCTTCTTACAAGGCATCAAAATACACATTTTTCTAAAATGGTCAACCAAAACATAAAGATAATCATGATTTCATTTAGACATAGGTAGACCTCCTACAAAGTCCATGGAAATGCTTTCCCAAGGACGATAAGGAACTGGAAGTGCAGTATAAAAACCCAACTTTTTATTGCTAGGCTTGCGTGTAGCACATAAAGAACATCCTCTTACATATCTTGAAACACTTTCATTCATTTTGGGCCAATAGCAATACCTTTGCAAATTAGCCACTGTCTTTCCTACACCAAAGTGGCCAGCAATAAGAGAAGAATGATCTTCCCTTATGATGTTGACTCTTTCACCCCGTGGAATACATAGCTTGTCAAGATGATACAAAAGCTTATCATGCACATGGTAATCCAATTCCTCAACTTGGTTAGAATGACACAAAGTTGCATAAACCTCTTTAAAATCGACATCTAAAGCATAATGTTCAACATATCTCTCATGCATGATAGAATTATGCTTAAGAATAACTGAAGCACTAACAATAGGCCTAGAAAGCATATCAAAAACTTTGTTATAAATGCCATTTTTATACCTTATAACCAAGTGGAACTATTGTAGAAAACCCATCCATCTGAAGTGCCTTGCTTGTTGTAGTTTTGTTTGTGATTGTAAGTATTGCAATGGTTGATGATCTGTGTGAATGATAGTTTCTTTTCCCAACAAATAATGTTTCCATTTTTTCACACTTTGCACCAATGCATACAACTCCTTATCATACGTAGGATAGTTAATCACAACACCATTAAAAGTTTCAGAACGAAAACAAATGGGCTTACCATATTGCAACACGAATGCTCCCATTGCATAGTTTCTTGCATCTGTTTGGATCTCAAATGATTGTCTCAAATTTGGAAGTATCAGAACTGGAGTTGAACTAATCTTCTCCTTCAATGCATCCAATTTTTTTTGTTGCTTGCCTCCCCATTGGAAAACTTGTTTTATGCTTGTCATTGCATGTAATGGAGCTTCAATTGAAGATAAGTTAGCAATAAACTTTCTCCAATATTGAGCTGCTGCCAAAAAGCTTCTTACCTCTATCACATTGTTGGGCTTTGGCCAATCCAAAATAACTTTGACCTTGAAAGGATCAATTTTTGGTTCTCCTCCTCCAACAATATGCCCCAAGTAAACAAGTGAGGTCTTTCCAAACTCACGTTTAGACATCTTCAGAAACAAATTTTCTTTCCTTAAGACATCCAAAACTTGCTTTACATGCATAACATGCTCTTCATGAGATTTGCTAAATATCAAAATGTCATCCAAGTATACAATCACACAATCATCAAGAAAAGGTCTTAAAACATCATTCATGACTCTCATGAATGTAGCAGGAGAATTGCAAAGTCCAAATGGAATTACCATCCACTCAAACAAACCTTGCTTTGTTTTGAAAGATTTTTTCCAAGTGTCTCCTTCAACAATCCTAATCTGATGATATCCACTTCTCAAATCCAATTTAGTAAAATACTTAGCATCTTTCAATTGATCAAGCAAATCATCAATTCTAGGAAGAAGATAACGATTCTTTACCGTAATCTTGTTCAAGGCCCTGAAATCTACACACATGCACCATGTACCATCTTTCTTTGGCACTAAAACAATTGGTGATCCACATGGCGATGTGCTTGGCATGATGACCCCTTTGTCAAGCAAATCTTGGATTTGTTTTTTAATTTCAACATTCTCCGTGACTAACATCCTGTACATACCTATGTTTGGAAGAGGACAATCTTGTTGCAATTGTATCTCATGTTGGATAGCCCTTTTTGGAGGCAATCCCTTTGGTTCCTAAAACATCTCATCATATTGGTTAACAACCTCATATAAATCAGATTTCAACTTTGAATCAAAACCTTGGAAAGATTCTTTTTCAACATTGTCTTTGGGTTTGATCATCAAGAGGACAAAATTCTTACTAGCATTGACTAATCTCTTCATTTGTCCAACATTTACAAGTGACAAATTCAACTTCTTTGTATGTGCTCTAACAATGTACTCAACTCCATTTTTAAACAAATGATACTTGTTCTCATGATGATGAAATATGGCTCTCCTATCATATAAGTATGGACTTCCCAACACAATACCATAGATACACAAAGGAATAACATCAAGCTCTACCTCATCTATAAAATTTGCAGTGATGGCAAATCTAAGTTTACATCTTCTTGTCACATGCAATTTGGCATTGTCACATATCCATCCTAGAGGGTATGGTTTAGGAAGTGGAGTAGTTTCCAATTTTAGTTTCTTGACAAAGTCTTCAGATATGAGGTTTTCTTGAGATCCAGTATCAAAAATAGTATCTATATTGGTATGCTTTGAAATCACCCTTATGTGGAAAATCTCTATTCTTTCTTTTTCATGTTGAGTTTCATTGAGGCTATTGATACTTGAAGAAATAGTACTTTCAATAGAATCCTTACCTTGAAAACCCATGGATATAATCTTTGTTTCATCACTCGAATCAGAACCTAAATCATGTTGTACGGTTGCAGTAGTCTTTGGTTTCCCCTTATGGCTGAAATTTTTGGGTCTCTTTTCAAGATGAAGTTTCCAACAATGGGCTTCATCATGGCCATGTTTTGAACAATGTTTACATGTGAGTTTCTCTCCCTCTTTCTTGACTGAAGCATTCTTTCTTTTTCATGTCCCTTAAACTTCTTCTTTCCTTTGTCTCCATGAGAAAAAGGTTTCTTGCTTCCCTCTTGAGGTTCATTCCTTCCTCTTGCTTCCAAATGAGTTGCCTGTACACAAAATTCATCTAGACTTGTAGGGTTAAACACAAGTATTGTGTGCCTCAAGTAGCTATGCAATCCTCCAATATATTTTAGTAAAGTTTCTTGAGAAGACAAATCTATACCCAAAATCAAAGCCCTTCTTCTAAATTCTTGAGTGTAGCTTTGAACACTTTGTCCTTTAGCTTGTCTAAAGTTTCGCCAATCCATAATAACTTTCTGCATGTATGCTAATGGATAAAATTGTCTTTTAAGTGAAACAATAAAATAATTCCAAGAGGATAAAACTTTACCATGTTTCTTCATGTCTTCTTGAGTTTTGGCTTCCCACCAAATGAGTGTTGCACTGTCCAATCTTAAAGAGGCAAGTTGAATATTAGTTTAATCATCTTTGATCCTTTGTATCCTACAATACACTTCAATCTCACGAATCCAGTTATTCAATTTCTTAGCATTTACCTCTCCATTGTACATTGGAAATTCAAACTTAATATCAAGATTAAGAAAAGGAGTTTGTAGAGGCATTTTACCATGTTCTTTTGGATAATTTGGAGGTGGTTGTGAAATGGTAGAAGAGGTGGAAGATGGAGGTGAAGGAGGTGGAGAATCACCATTCCCTCCATTTCCCTTTGTAGTTTTATCACCACTATCTCCATTACCCTTTGGAGGGTTTGAGCTTTCACCTTGTAATCTTGCCTTTCTTTCTTCAAATAAAACTTTCACCATCTCTGTCATATCATATAAATATTTTCTGAAAGTTTCATCCTCTAAAGGAAGAGTTTCATGACTCTCCTCATGAGCCATACTTGGTGAATATCTCCTTGAAGCTTGAGGTGGTTGTGTAGTTCTCCTTCTTGACAGTTGAGAACTTGGCTCTACAAGTTGACCTTCTAATCTTGTGAGCTTCAACCTTGTAAGCATCAGAAACAAACACTTGCAAACAATCAAACCTTCAAAAACCTATGCTCTGATACCAACTTGATCTGAAAATGTAAAGGCTTGAATCTTTTTAAAATTGCAAGTGAAATGGTATGTGCTTGGGTAATAGGATCAAGTTACAAACACATAAAGATTAATGAGCTTTTTACTTAATCATAAGAAACATAAATAGTCATAAACAACCATCATAATACACACATTAACACAACAAAATGATAAAGGACTTCACCCCTCTCTTGGGCCACATCTTCTGGTCCAGCTTCCAATGTATCTTTTTCATTAATGATTCAAGTGTCAAAATCAGTGCTTTACAATGCTCATAATGATAAATGGATGGCTTCAATGGCTCTAGAACGTCTAAAAACCCCTAGTTGGGCTCTTCCTACACCTGGTTTGGACAAAAACTGAGTTGGGATCACTCCCTCGAAGTTTCTCCCAATTCTTTGTTGTCTCTACTCGTCAAAACACACCCAGTCTAACTCAACCTGACTCACGGGCATTTTCTATGCCAAAAACCCAGCACACACTCCTTCTGGCAAAATCTAGTGAATTTTTGCACCGTTAGTGCACTGGCCCCTTTTCCTAGTGGAGATCCTGGGCATATGCCCCCATGTGGCCAAACCCTAGGCACTTAAGTCGACACTCATTGCAACGGTTGGTTGTGGGGTTGACAAGTGTCCATGCACGTGGGTGGAGGACCATTGGTGGGGGTGATAAGTGGTGAGGACCATTTATTTTAAACCCCATGCAAACAGTGTGTGGTACAGTCATATGGAAGAAGGTACATATAACCAGGGGTTGGGGCTAAGCCCCAGCTCAGACCCTGCCAAACTATACCATATATCAACTTAAATATTTATGAACATACATATGGTTAAGAACCAAACTACGGGCATGCTGGTAGCCCGGCCCTTGCCAAGTCGTCCACGTTCCCGGAGGTCGTGGGTTCGAACCCCCACAAACACAAACCAATCCTTTTATGCCTTGGAGGGGGTGCCATGTGGCAGCCCATGTCTACGCCATGTGGCACCATTCTATTGGTCCCCCAATCCTTCCACATGTCACCATATGAAAATTCCAACTCAGCTACCAACTCATCTGCCACGTTAGCCTCTTCCACGTCACCTCTTCCATGTCTGGGTGAGGTTAGTTGCCATGTGTCTAGTATGGAAATGCCACATTAGCACCTCTGCACCATCAACAATCCATGTCACCTTTCCACATGTCATTATGGTCATCTTCCATGGCATTAGTACGGACATGCCACATTATCATGGTACGAATTGTACAGTCAACAAAATTTTCCCTGTTTGGCAAAGTGGACAGAACGCGATATCTCACTCATACAATGTTCATTTGAACCTGTTCAAGTTGTGGTGGGATCATGAGGATGAGGCCTACGCACGTGTCCATTTTGAAGCAATTCTGAGCACTTTGATTTTTGAGCATATTTTGATCCCCTGGATAAATGCCTCTGTAGAGGGAGCACTACACCTTATCATGGATTCTATTGTTTCCTAACCCATTCAATGCCTTTTATGCTTTTTATTTTGTGCTTGAAGGGAAGAGCTGAGGGACACTGTCTTGGCTTGGTGACCAGAGGTGATAGCGTTGCCCACAAGAATTTCACGGAGATGAGAAGGTTGGATTATGATGAGACCCCCTTTTTCTTGGCTATGCCAACAAGAGCCACTACCATATTTTGGTGACTAGATAGATTGTAGTGTCATTCCACTACATGCCCATGGTCCTAATAGGCCAACTCAAGATGAGACCTCCTATCCACTAGCTAATACCTTGAGTGTTTATTTATCTTACGAGTTCCCTTTTATTACTGAGAATCCTTTTACTGCTTTCTCGGGAATCCCCGGACAAAGCATCTCAAAGGTTTCATTTTGGATTTTTAACTCTTTCCAGCTACTTTTACCCTCTGGGCCTTTATCTCCTTCTTCCCACAAGGAAAGGTACAACCCTTCCTAGTGTGGAAAACCCAATGCCCGAACAAAGGTAGGGGGGAAAATGAGAAGAGTAAGGATGGAAAGTGGTAAGTATGGAGGAAATGGGAGATGACCTTTCATAGAACCACCCAATGGAAACCCAGCCTAAAGGGAGATCAACTTACTTAGGCATCATGTCACCCTCCCAGGTATGAGAAAGTTAAAGAGAATAATTTCCAAGCAAATGTTATGAAATGAAGGAGAATTCAGTGCAACATATTCAAGTTCTTCAATAATTAGAATGACACATACCATGATACTCGGACTCATTACCTCATGGAGCAAGACTTACTACTACTTCAAGACCAGGCTGGTGGGATGGATATTGTTGTTGTTGATAGATGGGATGCACTGAAGAAAAGATGGGCCCTTTGGGGCCATGCTCAAGTCATTCGACTCTCGACACTCCATGTCTAGGACCTGTGGGCCTTAAGACATGATATCCTTAGTTATCCCTAGGATAGGGGATAACAAGGCATACAAAATACTTTGTAAACTTTAATAAAATAAAATCACATAAATCTATAGCAATAATATTACAAATTTATCCCTAGCAAAATACTTTGCTTAGGGTTCTTCAAGTAAAACAATGTGAATCAAGAATACAAAAACCTACAATGTTACCTCACCAAGAGAAAATATCACACAAGAGTATCCAATATAACCAAGAATACACCATGAAAGCACCCAAGAACACCAAGAGATCCTCCAAAGCTTCACTTTATTGCTCCAAGAAAGGTTACCAAATGGAACCAAAATTACAAGAAAAAAATGAGAGAGAATGAGAGAGTGGGGAGAGATTTTGGCATAATAGAGTTGTTGTGAAAACTCATGTCAAAATTAGGAGAGAGTGCTTCCTTTTAAAGGAGGTAAAGAGGACAGACCCTCCTTGGATGAGTTGCAAGTGTCACTCATCCAAGAGAGAGAGAACAAGTCAAGGGGGCCTTAGTTTTAGGGTTTTGGAGTGAGTCAGGGTTTGAGGGGTGATATGTGAGGGGGAAAACCCCTTTCCTTTTGTTCAAACATGAGGTTAGATTATAGGAAGGGCACACTTAGAATTTTAGGCACTTTTTCACTTTAATTTTTACTTTTCCCTAAGTTCATGAAGAAGGGGGGAGCCCCTCTCACTAGGGAGACTCAACTTAAGTTGTTAAATTGAATTGGGGGGGTTCTTCTATGTGGATTTTCACTTTTCCAACTTATGAAATAACATTAGAAAACACTTCCCCACTTTTTTTCTTGACTTTAGTCGCTTTTACAATTTTTGGTTTTTTTACCTTAGCCAATTATTTGCAGACTTTTGACCGACTTGTACTCCTCATGGACAATGTCCTAGAAAAAATTGTCCAATTGAGATTAAATTTTATCCAAAGGTATAGGGCGTCATAAGACATTTTTTTTTAGTACTCACACCCCTATACAAAATCCACGAGGACCAAATTTTTACATTTTTCAGAAAAAAAAAATTAAAATTTCCAATTTACGAAAAAAATTAATTATTAAAAAATTATATCAAAACCTAACAGAATTCCACAATACTCTAGGAGATGTCTAGCATGGTCATTTACAACATATTTATACCTTATTTAGCCACTGGGATTGATATTTAGAACACCTTTCACCACTTTGGAGGATTATTGAGTGAAAAACTCAAGAGTAATTAAAATCGTTGAAAAGCAAGATTAACTACCTGAGGAAAAAAAACACTCGATGAAAGGACTTCCCTAATGATAAAGTCCTAGGAAACTAAATAAAACTTGAACCATGATAACATATTACGAAATTATCCCACGCAGGGGAGCAAACATTCCATGGACACAAAAAGAAGTGTTGGGGGGGGAATTGCCCAGCTGAGCCATAAGTATTCAAACTTATCGTACCATAAGGTACATATCTTCATGATACATGAAGTTGAAACCTGGTTGAAATAGGTGGTCAACATTTGGCTCCACATGGGGACGTGTGCTTGATATTTTGGAAGGAGAGCATGTGAGAACCTCGAAATATACAAAACAAAGTTCTCACCAATAACCAACTTGTAATGTCCCCCACCTCTTGATGAAGAGGTTTGGGAAGACTTAGTGGTCTAGCCATCCCCACTAGACCATAGTCTCATGCAGCATGGGAAAAAGTTAGCCAACTCAATGTTATATTCTGAAGTTGACTTGGAAAAAGGGGAAAAGGATAAAAATTAACTCAATGAAGAATTAGAACATTGGAGGTTGAGTTAGGAGTTGATCCTAGGGGTTAAACTAACTCAACATGGAAATATAATGGAAGTATAAAGGAAAGGCTAGGGCACACCTTTCAATCATCTTGGATATTTGGTATTTGCTTGTTGATCTCTTGAGCACATAGTTTTGAGGGTTTTGAGATTACAAACCCTAGAGAACAACTCAGTAGTGAAAGATTCCACTCAACTTGTTCCAAGCTTGGTCTCAGGGATGAAATACTCCACCTACACCTTTCTACACTCATCACAGGTTCCATCATCGATTCAGGAGGGAAGCAGGGTTGTACTATTGAAGGTTTTCCAGCGAGGGCGCACCATTTCATGAAGAGAAGTTCGATCCAACAGTGTGACAGGGCCTAGAGACATTCTAGCACTTGGGTATTTCTTGCAGGACCTTGCTCATAAGTTTGGAGGAATTTTGGAGGAGTTACTTCGGCCATATTATTATGTACATATTTGGGACGACTTTGAGAGGAGGAGGGTGTAGTCTTGATTAGGGTTTTGGCAGTTTGGAGGGGGAAGACTTGGCAGTTGGACTTCATACTTCAGGGAAGGGTTTCCCTTGTCTCGATCTATCTTTTGGTGAAATTTGGCATCGTTTGGAGGTCTCCTTCAGCTGGGCCGAAACCTTGGCCTTCTCATCCATCTAGCTAGATGTGCTAGCAGCTAGGGGGTTGGACGTAACCCTAGCTCTTATTGTATTTGGGTTTTCATCATATATTCAACCTTTGGAGGCTTATTTTGTATTGTCATGAGCATTTTGTAGCAGCTCATATCTTCTATCTCAGATCCATCTGATGTTATTCCAAATCTGCTTCTATATTGTACCAGGTTCTTGCTTTCATAATATTAAAGGTCATATCTATGCTTGTGGAGTTCCATATCTTGTGTATTGATTAGATCTTGCATTATATTGAGTATATATTCATAATCTGTGATGAATAACTGAATATAACCTTAAGGCTAAAACTTGAGAGGCCAACCTACACATACAGACAATTAAACAGTTAATTCAATGGTTAGTTAGTGTTCCAAGCGAACAAATTGGCTTGGGAACATTACAGTGGTATCAGAGCTCTGATCCTCCCATCCTGTGAGGCTTAGTGCATGAAGAAATTCAGTGGTATTTATATGGGTCGAAGGAAGAAATAGACAAGTGAGATAGAAGCTGAGATCGAGGGTTCAGGTGATGACAGTGAGCCACATGGCTTGGCAATCTTAGCATAGGAGTTCCGGAAGTCCATAGTCCAGACAGAGAGTACATTAGTACGCCACTTACAGGAAAACCAGGAGGCAAGCCATAGGGGGCAGGTCAAGATAACTGAGACCTTAAGAAAGGTATATGAAAACCAGAGTAGAATAGTCGAGATGTTGATGCAGATGAATCACAAGGGGAGAGGCCCATAATCCTATGCCAATAAGGAAACTAGTGGGTCTCATGGAGGAAACAGGCATCAGTAATAACATGAGAATTATCTTCATTCTGAGGGAATCCAAGGAGGAGGAGCGCCACTGGGACAGTTAGGTAGCAGGACTACTCCTAGACCATACTTTACCACTTTCACAGATGACACCACATAGCTTGAACCAATAGATGATTTTGTTGATCAATTTGAGCAATGTGGTAGGGAGTACAACCAATTGAGTTTGACAGTTCAGAGGCAGATGAACCTAGATTAGTATTGCCAAATCAAATTCAGAAACAAACCCAGGCTGCACCATAGGAGAAACTATGAGTTTGAGTGTAGGGCTGGGAAGATGGAGATTCCCTACTTTGATGGATCAGACAAGATGACTGCATAGGCGTGGGTATAAAAACTAGACACTTATCTGCAACTTAACCCTATGAGGGAGATGGAGGCCATGAAGTTTGTCACCATGTACTTGGATGGCAAAGCTCATGATTGGTGGTATCATGGATTGACCACACTTGGCCACAATCAGATAGTGGCATACACAAATTTCACTCAGAGACTCATTGATAGGTTTGACTAGGGGGATCCTAAGCTACATTTCCGAGATCTCACACAGCTCAGACAGATAGGAGCACCAAAGGTGTACATTGAGGAATTCTAGAGGCTAGAAGTCATGGTGCAGGATGTGTCACAGACCAAAACTATGATTCTCTTCACTGAGGGGTTGATGGAACCCTTGAAGGGTTGGGTGAAGGCTTTCAAGCCCAGCAACCTGCAGGATGCTATCTTGAGAACAAGAGATCTAGGGCTAGCTACAAAGCTGAAATTTGTGCCTAGACCACCTCTTAACACCGGAGGTAGAGACCAAAGACCTCCAATGAACCTAGGAGAGTGTGACCCAAGGGGGTTAGACAGGGGGAGAGGTAGGATGGATGAGAATACTAGAAGAAAACTAAGGTGGAAGCAACTATGCTACACATGCAAAGAGCCATGGAACCCATCCCACAAATGCATGGGTCGTGGCCAAGTTCATTACATAGAGGTGACATCAAACAATGAAGAGGATGAGGATTTTGGCCACATCCAAAACATAGAGGCAGACACCACCGAAACTGCAGAGGAGGAGGCTACAAGTCATGACAGTACAAAAGAGGAGAGAACTACTTTGGCATCCCTCAGTGGGGTGCCAAAGTAAAACACCTTCAGGATGAGAGGAGTCTTGCAGGGGCATAAGGTGTCAATGTTGATTGATGGGGGAGCCTCCCACAACTTCATTGACTCAGCATTGCTACAGAGGAGGCATATACCCACGGTTGAATTTGAAGGATTCAAGGTGGAGGTAGCAGGTGGAAGCTCCATGCCATGCAATAGGTACATTTTGAGAAGGAAGCTTACACTGGGCAGACATGATTTAGTGCAGGACATTTATGTGATGGACCTTCCGGACAAAAACATCATCCTCGAGGTACAGTGGCTCAGTACGTTGGGGCCTATCACCACCAAATACAAAACCATGGAGATGTCTTTCATAGAGGAGAGTGGAAGAAAGGTAGTCCTCAGAGGCATGACAGGTAACTCAGCCAAGGTAGTCATTAAAAAGAGGATGGAGGCCATTTTTAGGAGAGAAGAAATCGTGTATGCTGTTGAGTGCAAGATTTCGGCACGTGTGGAAAAAAATGGAAAGATTCACTACACACTAGAGATTCACAAGATCATTGAAAAACACAATAAGGTGTTTGGACCTATTCCACTAGGTGTGCCACCAGACAAGGGATTTGAGCATATCATTGAGTTTGAGGAAGGAGAAAATCCAATCATCACCATGCCTTACAGACACCCAAAGAAGTATAAGGACGAAATAGAAAAGGCAATCAAAGAGATCTTGGACATGGGGCACATCAGACCAAGTTCCAGCTCTTTTGCCTCTTCAGTGGTGTTGGTCAAAAAGAAGGATCGAACCATGCACATGTGCATTGACTTCAGGGCACTAAACAAAAAGACAATAAAAAACAAGTATCCCAATCCAAGCATTGATGAGCTTTTGGACGAGCTCCATGGGGTTGTTTATTTCACTAAGATTGACCTACGCTCTGGTTACCATCAAATCAAAATGATGGAGGAGGACATCCCAAAAACTGCTTTTAGGTGTCACTACGGCCACTATAAGTTCTTAGTGATGCCATTTGGCTTAACCAGTTCCCCAGCCACGTTCTAGTCATGTATGAACCATGTCTTCAAAAAACAGTTGAGGAAGCATCTCCTTATATTCTTTGATGACTTGTTGATCTATAGCAAGAAGTGGGAGGAGCACCTTCAGCATGTGGACTACATCTTGACTATCATGGAGGAGCAATCTCTGTATGCCAAGGAGTCCAAATGTGAGTTTGGAATGACAGAGGTCCTCTACTTGGGGCAGATTATTGGAGTTAAAGGAGTACAGGTACATCAGGAGAGTATTCAGGCCATAGTGGAGTGGCCTTCACCTAAAACCCTTACAGAGTTGAGGGGATTTCTAGGAATTTGCTCTTATTACAGGAAGTTCATCAAAGGGTTATCACAACTTTGTGCACCTTTAACTGATTTGACCAAGAAGGGAGATTTCAAATGGAATGAAGAAGCCCAATTTACATTTGACAAGATGAAAAAGTGATGAGAACATGCCCCGTCTTGGCCCTACCAAATTTCGACCAACCTTTCACCTTGGAGTGTGATGCCTCCAGAGAAGGCATTGGGGCCATACTGATGCAGAATAGGCACCCTCTTGCCTATGAGAGCCAAAAAATCAGGGGACCTGAGTTACTTTACACCATCTATGACAAAGAGATGTTGGACATCATGCATGCTTTGGACAAATTCAGGCAATACTTGGTCAGTGTTAGATTTTTGGTGAAATCAGATAACAATAGCCTTAAGTACTTCTTGGAGCAGAAGGACTTAAATGAAAGGCAACAAAAGTGGGTGAGCAAGATCCAGGCCTATGACTTTGACATTGAATTCGTCAAAGGGAAAAACAACGTGGTGGCAGATGCATTATCCAAAAGGACATCAATCTATGCCATGATAGATGTATCAGTTGATTGGAAGGACCTCATTGTGATGGAATACAAAAAAATCAATTCACTTGTCAGGTGATGGATGGGAAAATACAGGATGATAACTTCAGGGTCATCGATGGAATTATCTATTACAAGGGCTGAATCTTTTTGGTTCCTAAAATCGGCCTTCAAGGCCAAAGTATTACAGGCATGTCATGACTCATCAGTGGTAGGGCACCAAGGGATTGGCAAGACATACATGAAAGTAAGGGAGAGGTTCTCATGGAAGGGCCTTAAAGAGGATGTGATGAATCATGTCAAGGAGTGTACTGCTTTTCAGGAGAATAAGGGCAAGCACACTAACCTAGCAGGACTACTGCAACCCTTACCCATCCCAGAGCACAAATGGGAGAGCATCTCCATGGACTTCATCACAGGGTTGCCAAGGGCGCAAGGTAAGGATTGTATTTTTGTAGTGGTGGATAGGTTGACGAAATTTGCACACTTCTTCTCCATTGCTACAGACTTCAATGCAACACAGGTGGAAAAATTATTTTTCAGAGAGGTCTTCAGACTACATGGTCTACCCAAAACCCTTTTCAATGACAGGGACAACCAATTCATGAGTACATTCTGGCAAGAGCTATTAAGGCTGGTTGGTACAGCCTTGACCCCTAGCACTAGTTATCATCTTTAGACTGGCGGGCAGACCGAAATAGTCAACAAATGGGTGGAAGGCTATCTTAGGAATTATGTAGCAGGGCAGCAAAAGGCATGGGTTAGATGGCTACACTTGGGGGAATACTGTTACAACACCACCCATCACATGTCCATAGGCATGACCCCATTCAGGGCATTGTACAACTATGACCCACTCTCTTTTGTAGAGATTGATTTTGGTGACAGCAGAGCCCCGATGGTACAAGATTGGGTACAGTAGAGTCAGGACATCATCCAGGAGTTGAAGGATCATTTACAGAGGGCACAAAATCAATAGAAGGTCCAAGAAGAAAAACACAAGGTAGAGCATACTTTTGAGGTTGGTGACTTAGTCTACCTAAGGCTCCAACTATACAGACAGGCTTCTATCAAAAGAAATGGAGTAGAAAAGATGAAACCTCGTTTCTTTGGGCCCTACAAGATCAACATAAGGGTAGGGGTCATGGCCTATGATATGGAGCTCCCACATGGTAGCAAGATCCACAATGTTTTCCACGTATCATGCCTGAAGAGGGCCATCGGACAACACATCACTCCCCTTGAGGTGATGCCACCTCTAGATGAAGAGGGGAAATTAGTGCTAATACTGGAGAAGATATTGGAGGTACAAGAGAAGAAACTCCGCAGGAGGAGCATCCGAGAATACTTAATCAAATGGAAGGATTTTCCTATTGAAGATGCCATGTGGGAGAATGAACAGGTGATAGGAGCGACAGGTTCGGAATTTCTTGTGGGCAAGCAATTTCTAGCAGGGGAGAATGTAATGTCCCCCACCTCTTGATGAAGAGGTTTGGGAAGACTTAGTGGTCTAGCCATCCGCATTAGACCATAGTCTCATGCAACATGGGGAAAAGTTGGCCAACTCAATGTTATATTCTGAAGTGACTTGGAAAAAGGAAAAAAGGATAAAAAGTAACTCAATGGAGAATTAGAATGCTAGAGGTTGAGTTAGGAGTTGAACCTACGGGTTAAACTAACTCAACATGGAAATAGAATGGAAGTATAAAGGAAAGGCTAGGGCGCACCTTTCAATCATCTTGGATATTTGGTATTTTCTTGTTGAGCTCTTGAGCACACAGTTTAGAGGGTTTTGAGATTACAAACCCTAGAGAACAACTCAGTGGTGAAAGATTCCACTCACCACCTTGTTCTAAGCTTGGTCTTGGGGATGCAATACTCCACCCACACCATTCTACACTCATCACAGGTTCCATCATCGATTCAGGAGGGCAGCAGGGCAGTACCATTTAGGGTTTTCCAGCAGGGGCACACCATTGCATGAAGAGAAGTTCAATCCAGCAGTGTGATAGGTCCTAGAGACATTCTAGCACTTGGTTTTTGCTTGCATGACCTTGCTCATTAGTTTGGAGGCATTTTGGAGGAGTTACTTCGGCCAGATTATTATCTACAGATTTGGGATGGCTTTGAGAGAAGGAGGGCACAATCTTGATTAGGGTTTTGGCAGTTTGGAGGGGGAAGACTTGGCACTTGGACTTCATACTTCAGGGAAGGGTTTCCCTTGTCCTGATCTATTTTTTGGTGAAGTTTGGCATCATTTTGAGGTCTCCTTCAGCTGGGCCAAAACCTTGGCCTTCTCATCCATCCAACTGGACATGCCAGTAGCTAGGGGGTTGGACGTAACCCTAGCTATTATTGTATTTGGGTCTTCCTCATATATTCATCCTTTGGAGGCTGATTTTGTATTGTCGGGGTCATTTTGTAGCAACTCATATCTTCTATCTCAGAGCCATCTGATGTTATTCCAGATCTGCTTCTATATTGTATCAGGTTCTTGCTTTCATAATATTAAAGGTCAGATCTATGCTTGTGGAGTTCCTTATCTTGTGTATTGATTAGATCTTGCATTATATTGAGTATATCTTCATAATCTGTGCTGAACAAATGAATATAACCCTAAGGCTGAAACGCGAGAGGCCAACCTGCACATACAGACAATTATACAATTAATTCAGTGGTTAGTTAGTGTTCCAAGCGAAAAAATTGGCTTGGGAACATTACTACATTTGTGAAAATAACAAATAATAATCAAATAAATGAAATGATATTGACAATAATCAAATAAATGAAATGATTGTACAATGAACTATATATATAAATGAAATAATGATAAAACTGAAAGAATCAAAGGAAAAAAAAGGTTAGAGATATGTTACAGAGGGTGCCCCTTTGGACACCAAATGGTTGAGTTGAAGATCATTTCAAAGTGGAGCCTTTTCACTGGCATATCTAACTTTATGTCATCTAATTGGCTGAGATGAGTTGTCAGAAGACTTATACACTTTACCTTGTTTTCTGATGTTCTAATGTGAACCCTTTTTCTTAGTTCTCAACCACTTGATAGAATCTTCCTTGAACCCTTTCTGATGAAGTTGCATTAGTGCCAAGTGAAAAGATTTAAAGTCTGTCATGTCGACTTTAACCCTTCTTTGAAAGGATTGGCATAATATTCCATAGAGATGATATGTTGACTATTATTATCATCAATCACTTCCTTATTATCCCTACAATCCTCTACCGTGTTTTTCCACTTTTTCTTTTTTTCTTTTTATTCTTTTTATGCTTGTCTTGTTTGTTGAAGACATCATCTTCGCCAAAATAAATGCCCCCAATTTCTAAGACATGGAATAGATGTCCCAAAAATCCTAGCAAACTCTTCTTGATATCTAACTGATTCATCTGAATGTTGGCAAACTAATGTTGATGATGCAGTCCCAAATGACAAATCTAACTCTGTTCCAAATTTTGAAGGAGTCACATCGATATCCCTTTCACTTGGAGCTTCTTCAAGAAAAATACCATCAAAAGAATCCATGGTATCCCAAAAATTACAAACACTTGGGATTTCATCCTTAAGTTTCTCCTTGACATGTGTTATAAAATTAGATGGCATCTCATAACATCCCATCTATAATTCATGATACACAAACCCATTTATGGGTTTCTTGGGATCTTCCACGTGATATTTTCCTTCCAATTCTCCGTTTAATCTAAACATGGCCCCATCTAGAGTGGGAATGGTGTCTTAAGTTAAATCCATTTGTATATTACCCTCCAATTTTGCAGTTGTTTTCCTTGAGACAAAACCCTAAGCATCGGGCACATCAATCACAACTATGTCCATTTCTATTTGAATATCAGGGAAGGCAACCAAATGCACTTGTAATCCATGTATCAAACCATGCACTTCAATTGTTTTAATATCCATGGAACAAATGTTATGATAAGGCCTTGAAATCCTTAAATTTAAATGTTCCATTACTTTGTTAGTAATAACATTTGAACTTGCTCCAGAATCAAGCATGCAATTGTGAAGGAGATAACCATTCATAAGTAGAGAAAGAAAAAATAGTTGATGAATGGGGTGTTCCACGAGTACTTGGACAAGTTCGTCCAAGTATTTATTGATGATATTTTGATCTACTCTTGGACGATGGAGGAGCATGAAGAGCACTTGTGCTTGGTACTATAGTGTCTGTGAGAGAACAAACTATATGGGAACTTGTCCAAACGCTCTTTTTATCAATCAAGGATTCACTACTTAGGGCATGCCATCTTCGGTGAAGGCATTGCCATGGATCCTGCAAAGGTCGAGGCTATTATGAAATGGCCTGCGCCGACGAATGTCTTGGAAGTGCGTAGCTTCATGGGTTTAGCAGGATACTATCGACGGTTCGTCGAGGGATTTTCGAAGATAGTAAATCCGATCACGGAGTTGCAAAAGAAGAACAAGAAGTTTGTTTGGACCGAGAAATGTGCGGAAGCATTTCGGAGGCTCAAGGAATTGTTGACAACATCACCAATACTAAAGGTCCTTGACATGGATGCAGACTTCTTGGTATGCACTGATGCATCCAAGGAAGTCTTAGGCGGAGTCTTGATGCAAGACGGATGAGTAATCACTTATATTTCGAGGAAACTGAGAAGGCATGAGAAGAACTATGCGACACATGATTTGGAGTTTTTAGCCATCATATATGCCTTGAAGGTTTGGAGACACTACCTTGTTGGAAAAAAATTTGAACTAAAGACTGATCATTGTGGACTAAAACACATATTTACGCAAAGTGACCTGAACACGCGACAACGACGTTGGTCGGAATTGCTTAGCAAGTATGATTTCGAGATTACTTACATAAAAGGGACAGTGAATAGGGTGATAGATGCATTGAGTCAGAGACCACGCATCTTTTCGGTGTTACCTCTTCAAACGAATCTACGTGAAAAGATTCTAACTTTACAGCGTAATGATGACTGGTACAAAGAGGTAGAGGGTTTTTTTGGACAAAACACAATGATGGTACCATGGTATGAGGGATTTTCATTTGATAGCGATGGTTTATTGAGGTTTAAAAGTCGGATTTACGTATTGCCAAACAATGAGTTGAGGATGTTGATCCTGAGAGAGGCTCATAGAGCAGTTTACATGGCTCACCTGAGAGTCACGAAGATGAGGGCAGATCTTAAACCCTTATTCTTCTAGAAGGGAATGAAGGCTGACATAGTCAACTATGTGGCCAGATGTCTAGAATGTCAGCAGGTAAAGGCTGAACATAGACACCCAGTAGGATTGCTACAACCACATGCTATTCCAGAATCGAAATGGGAAGTTATTTCGATGGATTTTATTGTTGGATTGCCACTGACGGCAAGGAGACATGACTCGATTTTTGTAGTAGTAGACACTCTGACGAAGAGTGCTCACTTTATTCCTATGTGTACGACGTATCAGGCACCTGACATAGCTAGAGTTTTCATCAGTGAGATTGTGAGGCTACATGGCATACCTAAGAAGATTATATCCGATCGAGGATTGGTGTTTACTGGATGATTTTGGATGAGTTTCCAAGAGGTCTTGGGAACCCAACTTAACTTTAGTACTGCATATCACCCAGATACTGATGGGTAGACCAAACAAACAAACCAAACCTTGGAGGACATGTTGCGTATGTACGTGATGGACCAACAAAAGCGTTGGGAAGAATTCTTGCCATTAGTCGAGTTTGCTTACAACAACAGTTACCAGAGCACCATTAAGATGGCGCCTTTCAAGTTTCTTTACGGGTGAACGTGTTAGATGCCCTTGAGTTGGGATCGACTTGAGGATAGGGTCTTGGTGGGACCAGAAGCGATCCAAGAAATGGATGAGAAAATGCAAACAATAAGACAAAGGATTAAAGAAGCACAGGATCGACAGAAGAGTTATGCCGATGCGCACCATGTCGACCGTAGTTACGAGGTCGGTGATCGAGTCTTCTTGCGGGTTAAGCCACATAAGAGTTTGATCAAGTTTGGGAAGGGAGCTAAACTCTCTCCTAGGTTCGCGGGACCTTTCGAGATTGTGGAGAAAAAGGGGCCCATGGCCTATCGACTAGCCTTGCCTGATTCTTTGAGGTGTATGCACGATGTTTTTCATGTATCTGTTTTGAGACATTATATTAGTGATCCTACACATGTTATTGACATGAGTTCCTTGCAGGTATCAGACGAGGGAATGCTCACGGTTGAGCTGGTCCACATCTTGGATCATCACGTTCGACAGCTACGACGTCGAACGGTAGATCAGGTCAAGGTCTAGTGGGACAATTATAGTCCGCACTTGGTGACCTGGGAGGATGCATATGATATGCACCAACAGTTTCCATTTTTGTTTGATAGATAGACATATGATACTATGATACACTTTATTTCAGCATATATATTGTGAAACTTTGGGACGAAGTTTAGACCAAGAGGGGGTGTATGTGACATCCTTCTCTGGGGCACTGAGCAAACATAATCTTTGAGGACACTTGCTCGCAAGTGATTCAGATTATTATGATATTAAAGATTTTGACTTTGATTACGATGCGTTATGGGTTGTTGACATGTTGTTTTACTACATTGACATAGACAGGTGCTATTGACTCGGTTTTACTGAGTGTGCAGGGCTTTGGACCTTGAGGATGCAGAGGCATCGATGGAATCCCTTGGACTCTGGATCGAGTTAGGGAGTGTACCTTTCTGGTTTGATTATTTTACTGTGATATTAGTGCATTTGACTGGGTGATATGATATGGATATGTTCTGACATGATTTGTTGATGATGCAGGCTGACGATAGCTTGCCGACCAGACTCACATATGGAGTAAAGGGGTCACACACGACTACCAGAGAGGTTGAGGGAGAGGTGTGGATAGCAGCCCTGCCACAACCTATTAGCACTCTCGCTGTGGCTCGAACTGTAGATTAACGATTACCTAGTTCGAGAGGACCAACGATGCCGTGAGGGCAGACTGCGACAGTCACTCATGATGATTCTAAGGGGCACTCAATAAGGCGGGGTCTTATTCCTTAGAAGCCCTTAGTCTCCCACAATTTTACCTAGTGGAGTGTTGACTCCAGAGGTTATTGATGTCTACCAATCAATCAAGAGGCGAGTGGCACCCTTGGAGCACGTAGTGCGTCTTGAAGGGCACGTCGTGCAAGGGAATAGATGAGGCGAGTGGCACCCTTGGAGCACCTAGTGTGTCTTGAAGGGCACGCCACATTGATGATGATAGAGGGGTGAACCTAGATGGCCCTAAGGAAAATAATAGGTTAAGAAATTTTAAAACAATTTCCCTAATTAAATGTCACCCAGTACAAAATCTAAGTTCTAAGTCTAAAATTCCGCTAGAGGTAAAATTTTGTCTACCTTTGAAAAAAAAAATAATAATTAAAAAAAATAGATAAAATAAATTAAAATAATAAAATTTAAAATAAAAACCACTTAAGTAATAATTATGGTCTTCATAAAATTTTGTAACATGAAGGGAGTAAGAAATTAAATTATTCATAAGAAATAAAATCTGTGGATATAAAAAGTAAAGAGGGAATTAATTATTTTATCTTTTCATAATTTAAAAAAAAAAAAGATACTAAATTAATGATAAAAGGGAAAAGGGGTTGTATTCCACACTTGCCTTTTTGAGTTCTAAGTAAAAGGGGAAAGAGGGAAAATCAAAAAAATAGGAAACTAGGGAAAGGAGGCAACATAAAAAGGAAAAAGGGGAACTTAAGGGAAAAAGTGAGAAGTCAACTTAGTAAAGAATCTACATTTAAGAGCTTTCTAATTTTAAACTGAATTAGCAATTTCATAATAGGGAAAGCCTTTAAAACCTGTAAGGGAATCTAGGGACACCTAGGAGTGATTCTAGGAGTAACTCTAGGTGGTTGAGGGAAATGAAGATAATTACTTAATTAAAGCAATTAATTTATGGAGGAATGTAGGGGATGGGGGACACTTGTACGGAGAGGAAATTTTAGGAAATTATTTCTAAAACTTTAATTAAATGAGATATTAGGAAAGAAAGGAAGTTTGAAACTCTATAAAATAAGGGAAGGAGAAGGATGAAGGATCATCTTCTGTTTGCGTAATGTTACACTGCAGAAATATCGACTTGACTGATTTACTTGTGGGAGTTGGGATTTCTAGCTCGAAGAGGAATGGTAGCTCGGCCCTTGTGAGGCGATTTGGGAGCTACATGAAACCTCTGTATAGTGTGTGCGGCCCCTTTGCGGCTCGGGGGGTTAAAGGGGAAGAAGAGTACCCCTAGCATTGGCTGGGAGGTACTGGTGAGGTCTCGACGGTCGGCAAGCGGGAGTTGCACGGAGCGCGGACGACACTCAGAGTAGGTGAAAAGGCAACAATACGCTTCTTTGTTGAATGATAGAATGTTGTAGGATTTATGATTTAGATCTGCATGTGTATTGGGTAGGTAAACTGATTGTCTAGTTTCTTGTCTGAAATTTGTATAGCCTAGCCAAATGATCGGTTGATTGATTTCCATGACCTTCATATTCCCACATGTCATGACCACTATGTGTGTTGATTGTGACCTTGAGATTGTTATCCTTTATCCTTAGCTCACCAGTCTTCGCCTGAGCAGTCGGCCAGGATCCTGATCTATGGTCGTCGCCTTAGCGTTAAAAGACCTATGGATCTCAACACCCTTCTTTTCTGTGCGAGGATGGTGAAGTGAAGGCGAACCTTCAACCATCTACCCCTGTGGATGTCCCTGCCTGATTCTTTGAATTACGTCCTTGAGTACGACCTTGGCTTTGGATTGTCTTGCTTCCTTGTTTATTTTTTGCGCCTTGACTGATTTAATCCCTGTGATCCTTTCAATGGGTCATCCTTAAGGCCCTGGCATTTTCTTACTGTTGTCAACATTATCCTCTCTCTGATCTGCGTTTCACCTAAAATTGACTGCCTATTCCTCCATTAGATAGTTAGACAACAATTGCACAATTTACAAATAGTAATTATAGATATAGGCATTTTCCTACAGTCTGTTGAATTGCATACATACAACGTCCATAACTGTTTAGAGATGTATCTACATGATGGTATAACCTGTGTTATGCAACCACGAATTACTTAATAGCTATGTATTACCCGCAACAATTTTTCCCTAATGAGTGTGTTTTTTTAAATAACCGGTAGATGACCGCGAGTGATTGAGAGGCATAGCTTATGCCCAACATTTCTTGGTTACTGTTCTTCTAAATTCTATGAGCAGGGTTTTAGTTCTGTCGTGGAGTCAACGTCAATTTTTAATGCGTGCACAGAGTTACCCTGTTCTGGTTTTTGCACAGCTATACATTCCTAAATTGTGTTATTGTAATATTTGGTCAAGCACAATGATATATTATTGATTGTGATATTAAATTCTGTCAAGGCACCCACCTCAGGCAATGTTAAAGTTATTTTTAAATTTATGACTGCACAACAACTTCGTAATGATTTTGATTGATGCCAACGATGGCAATTTTGGTGACAACGACTTTATTGCTTGTGACTTACTTACTCTTAGACAACAATTTGGATACTTGATTGATGTTGTGATTGCCTTGTTAATGCCAGTTGGAACTGCATTGCTACCTTAATGAACGAATTTGTCTCTGCTCGGCAAATTCTGCAGGCCTTGTGATTTAATGCTGGCAGCATTTGTCTTCATTATGGGAGGTTTTATCCGTCTTCCTGTCTATTACCCATCGATTTTATTATCTTATAAAAAAAATTACAAGATTTGTTCAAATTAAATATAATAATTTTATACATAATTAAATAAAAAGGAAAAATGTTAACAATAAATGAAACCTACTCTTCAACAATTGCTTTGAAATATTTCAGATCCTTCCCATCGCTTGAACATGAAGAGCTTATGAGCATTCCTCTTTCACTTTACTCGGTTTGGCTGAGATTCGAAACCTTGACCTAATATCTCCTACAGTTTTAAAATTTTCTACTGGGAAAAGCTAATCATGACTTTTTGAAATGCTTTTTGATGTATATTAATATGACGCTTCTTTAATGTTGATGAACAAATCATACCATGCTTCATCATCCAATTTAAAATCCAACAGTGGAGTATTCTTTCGGATCATCCTTCAATAGATCTATTGAAGCTGTGATGAATATAATGTTCTCAGAAAGCATAAATGCCAACGCTACTTATGCTTAGAAGTCTCTCCTATAGAGAAAATCAAGCCCTTTTAAACACATCTAGTGACTAAAATAGAATGTAGTTGGGCACCGGCTTACATGCTATTTTCAGCACAGCTTATAAATATTTTACCCTAATGTTACAAGTCTCTCATGTCATGTCAGCTCTGTAAAAACAAGAAAACTGCTTTTTGGATTTAATTTTGATTGTCATAATTTAATTTTGATTGTTATTTGGATTTAATTTTGATTGTTTAACAAAAATGAATAATCAAATTTGAACAAATTTGTCTACTTCCCATCGATTTAACCTTTTGAATAGCACCGTCATGATCATAGAATGGAAGCGATTGATATGGCAAAGATTTTAGAATAGGATGCAGTAATGGCAGTGCGGTTCCAGGTTGGTTCTGAATTTCCTAAGTAAAGGTGGCGTGGCCTTTTTTTATATCAGTACACGACTTTAATGGAGGAGGTGGTGACTACAGCTGTAATTACAATAGCTAGCATACCCACCTTTTGTAATATAACATTACTATAACAATTAATTGGATTAATATTATTAAATCATTTTTAAAAGGGTTTTGCCTTAGTAGAATTGTTTTACTAGGAAAGCTTAAATCCTGACCCTTTGTCTTTTAAAAAGTTTTATCCCAACTCAAGGTGCCTCTGCATAAAACAAACAAGTTACCCTTCTGACTTTATTTAATTCAATAGATAAGGTGATCAAATTTAGTATAATTAAAACACCTTTACTAATTTATAATTGAGACCTATGCCAAGACAAGAATAAATAAAATGAATAAAAGAAGGTATCTGTATGTTTAGAACTGGACTAGATTAGGTGCATATCTACCTCAAATTTTTTCATAGATCAACTGTGCACCATATTAAGAATATCTTCAAAAATGAAAAATGAACAGAAAATTGTTGGAGTCATGGTTATGTGGCTCTTAATTCGTTTTGCATCTTGAATTAATTGATATTCATTATGCATCTCGGTATGTATGGATGGGCAAGGGTGTAGTTACTTCTTCCACCACTAAAAATGTTAGCTACAGTTGAAATTAATGAATGTTTAATTCCGCACCTTGAAGTAAAATAGATGACGACCCTTGGCACCTTGATTATAAAATAAAGTTGATTACTTTGAGCACGAACTTATGCCGTTTATGATGGATTTAGTAATCAAATTCTCTTGCACCTTGGAATTTATGCATTGTGTGATTGACTCATAGAAAACTATCGTGCATCGATCATCATTGATGTTGTTGTCTTAGCATTTTAGTTTTGGTCTTGATTGCGTCGGGCAGGAAGTAGACACCTCCTTGTTCCTCAGAACAGTCGCTAGCCCTGAGACCTTAAATGGTCAAAATTGATGGGAACCTAGGCTTGAGCGTTGCTTATGTGTCCTGTAGGTCCTAACCATTGCAGGATAGGACGAGCGGGCAGTCATTCTTGTTTTTGTTAGGTCGTCAAGTTGTGGTTGCGAGAGATGCTCGCGTAGTGTTAATCGTCGTGTTGCATTTTCGAGTAATGGCATGTGTACCTTCACACACACACAAAAAAAAAACAAAAAAAAACAACAACAAAAATTGGCACTTGATGACAAGGCTTGATTTCATGATGAACATGAGGTTCGTTACATCTTTACCTGGATTGTTCATATATCTGCTCACAACTCACACTGCATGTGCAATATTTGGTCTTGTGCAAACCATTGCATACATCAAGCTGCCAACTGCTAATGAATATGGGACCCTGGACATGTATTCTATCTCCTCTTGTGTCTTGGGACACATTTCCTTAGTTAATTTGAAATGGCTGGCCAAAGGTGTACTAACTG
>ML824949.1:59810-71705 GCA_009831015.1 Picea engelmannii
AGAAGCTAAAGAGATAGAAGAGTTAGTATTACCAGTACATAAATACAATGTACCTACCTTCTCTCCTTTCGCTATCACCAATGATCCTTTGATGACCTTCCACGTCTTATCTGTAAATATGGATATACAACCTTCACTTTCCATATGCCCTATTGAAATTAGATTTTTCCTTAAATCTGGAACATGTCTTGCCTCTTTCAACAACCATTGGTTTCCATTGCATTGCTTTATTTTTACCTTTCCCATTCCAACAATTTTGCATGGTGCATCGTCACCCAAATGAACCTGTCCAAAATCACCTTGAACATAATCTAGAAAATGTTTCCTATGGGGTGTGGCATGAAATGAAGCCCCTGAATATACTACCCAAGACTCAGAAATATTATCTACAGAAAGAATCAAAGCATCTTGTAACACATCACCTGTTATATTTGCTTCCTGATTTCTCTCATGCTGTCCATCTCTTTGTTTCTTTGGAGCTCTACAGTCTTTCTTCAGATGTCCTTTCTTCCCACAATTACAACACTCTATCTTTCCAAGTCTGGATTTGGATCTGCCCTTCCTAGAATTCCCACAGTTCCCAAAACCCTTTCCTCTATCCTTTTGTCTTCCCCTGTTCTCCATGTTCAACGCATTTCCTGATTTATCACATGTGCTTTTCCATTGCATTTCCTCACTAAGGATAAAACCAACAAAATCATCAAATTTTAAAGTGTTTGAACCAGAGACAGAGTTACTTACATCCATGACCAAGTCGTTCCAGCTTTTTGGCAATGAGCACAATATTAGAAGAGCCCTGACCTCATCATCAAATTCCACTTTTACATAACTTAGTTGATTAGTAACTGTATTAAAATCATTTAAATGATCTGCAACAGACCCACCTTCCGACATCTTCATATTAAATAATCTCTTCATTAGAAATACCTTACTGGATGTCGAGGGTTTTTCATACAATTTGGCCAATGTGTCCATCAAACCCTTCATTGTCTTTTCTTTGGAAATATTGAAAGCCACCGACACTGCCAGGCTCAGCCATATCGTTCCTAGATCCTTTCTGTCAAGAATATCCCATTCTTCGTCCTTCGTAGCTGCCGAATTCTTTTCTATTCCGCCCAATGGTAGGAATAGATCCTTCTAATATAAATAGTCTTCCATCTGCATCTTCCATAACTAGTAGTTTTGGCCATTAAATTTCTCGACCCTAAACTTTCCATCTTCCGACATTGCTCCCACTCGAACTAGGAACCCTCTTTTCCTATGAGTTACCTTTCACTCTAATACTAGTTGTTAGAAAAACAGGACCACAGAGCAATAAAATAAAACAAATGCGGAAACAAAACACATAAGATAAACAATACAAGAGAGAAACAGATTTACGTGGTTCACCCAATGTGGGCTACGTCCACCAGAGAAATTTCTAGGTCCTTCGTTTATTATTATCTAGCAAATGAAGGGATACAAAATATAGCAAAACTCGTTGTAACTTCCTCTTGTTTCTCTCACAGTCTCCTCTCTTAGAATACAATACTTGCCATAATGCATAGCCGCAATACATTTCCCTCATAACAGAGGGTTGCCTTCTAGGGAAAAAAACCCTAACATAATTTCTATTGTTAGATCTGCGACCTTATAATGAACGGTCCATATTTACAATGAAATTACAATATACATTTACAAGGAAAATTTTCCTTTGGGGGCCCGCTTGCCCCCAGACCCCCCAACTGGGGGGATAGCCCCCCTGGACCCCGCAGAGGGGGTACCCCCCTCTGCACTCCCCCGCATGGAAGAGTGTACAAACTTCTGGGGTGTAAATACTTCATGGGGTATAAACACGGCTGAAAGTAAAATACCTTTGAATCAAGAAGATAATCAGGCTCCACAACCAACAACATTCTCATCAAACTTCACATCTCTGCTTACTACTATCTTCCTCTTTGCTAGATTGAAACTTCACATCTCTACTTACTACTATCTTCCTCTTTGCTAGATTGTAGATATTCTAATATGTAGAAGTGTCACTATATCCAACAACAAAAGATTCTTTCACAACCTATAAAACCTCCAACGAACATTGATCACCTATGAATATGAAGGAACATAATTATGGATCAATAACTACTTACCAAAATACATCATGCCTAATATCATGGGCACAAATCTTTGGACACCACAACATGAGTTGTCTAGGACATCCTACAAAGACAATCATATCTCCATACAAGACCAAGACTAGTGGATTGCATCTATAAAAATCAAAAAGATATAAAACTACATAAATCCCATTCATCTTAAAATACTAAGCCCATGGTACAAGAAACAACCCATGTAGGGAGATCATCAACCTATAAACACGAGAATCCTCTCACGCACCTCAAAACCTTTGGTAACTGACTCAACATCCTCAAATAGATAAATTCTCCCTTTTTGATAGAATCCTAAAGTAAGAGTAACATGATGATCAACTCCATATACCTAAGAGAATCTAGCAACCTCGTCTCTATACTATACAACACTTCCAACAATGGCAAGCCTAGAATCAATTCATGATTTCACAATAGGTTTTGAATATGTCTCAATGGAATCCCACCATTCATGTTCTACATATGCCTCCTTAAGACTAGAAGGCTCATCCAACTTCCCATTGGAATGTACAAGTGCCATAGGATTAGCAATAAACATGTAAAGGCAACCCTCTCATCCTTGGACTAGCTAGACTACAATAATTGATTATACAATGTTTTCCTTCAAATGCAACTCTACACTCTAGATCTATCATATAAGAAATTGAAAGAAGATTCTTATTTAAACTAAGAAAAAATAAAATATCACTCAAAACAAGAACATTACGTGATGGCATCTAGAATGAAATGGGTCCAACTCCTCTCACAAGATAAGTAGCATCATCACCCGACTCCACACTCATACCTCCCTCTTTCTCCTAAAGTCTATTGAAGAGTGACTTGGCATAATTCAGATGTCTTGAAGCTCCACTATCCACATACCATTCGACACTAGACATAGTGTTAGAAGGAAAACAAGATACCATGGAGAACGTGGTCTCAAATTGAGAGGAATACTCCTCTACACCTATTATACTCCTAGCAACATCATATTTCTTTCTCTTCCCATTCTTATTAGATGGACACTGGTTGGCATAAAGTACCATCTTGTGACATTACAGACACATCATTTTTACTCAAATCCTTCTTGCTTGTACATGTTCCTTCATTCCTCTTGTCCACTTGATGAGAGCAATCTCTTGTACATGGTACCCTTCTTTGTCCACTTGATTAGATTAATGTCATCTACCCCCTCTTGTTTCCCTGAACAAGATTGTGTCTTGATTTCTTCCTTTACAAGATCATTATAAACTTTGTGAAAGGTGGAATCTTCTCATGAGAAAAAACACCTTGAACATAAAGCCTCTAGGAATATGAAATCCCATTTTAAGTAATGGACACCAAATCCTTATCCTCTATCTTCATCCCAATGGTATCCAACTAATATCTCAACCCTATGATCCCGATCATATAACTCACTACAATATATGTGTTGCTCATGCAAATGGATGAAAGTTTTTTTCGTAGGATCATTTGTCGAGAAACACAAGAGCTTTGAAAAAATTCAACCAAAGCCCTTATCATGTCCTTACTTTTCATCTTCTCTGTAATGCGAGGGATAAAATAACACTTTTAATCCATAATGATCATATTTTCATTGGCCTCATGTTGAGTGGCCAATTGTGCTGGATTGATAGGTTCCAGTACCACTTTCATAACATGCTCCCAAAGATTGACTTTCTCCATAAGCATTTGTAACATAAGCTTCCAAGGAATAAAATTGGAAGATCCTTCCATCCTGTCACATTCTCTAAGATCAAGAATCATCTTACATATCCTAGAACAATCCTCAAGTGCACAAATAAATTGTAATGAAGTAGACAAAACCCTTTCTAGGGTTGAAGCACTTCTCCCAAATAACCAAAGTGCCACAACCAACAACCTTAGAGAATTGAAGAAACAATGTTAAAAAGGTGAATCATATCTCCTGGGTACATCACAACTGAAATACCAACTACAGTTTTACCCAAAAGAGTGATCTTAGTCAAAATAGCTCTGAAATCATGTAGAAATTAAAAAAATTCAAGCTTTAATGCAACTTCAGAAATTTCACCTCTTTCCTAGAGGTTTCCCAAATCTAGTCCCTATGAATTTATAGCCTTAGAGATTATCTGAAATATAATTTACATAAGGAAACAATGAACAATATTTCACTTCTTTTCAACTCCAATCAACAAGGCAATCCAATAGAAAAGTTTCATCCCTATAAGACAAATTTATCATGCATAAATGAGATCTGAAATACACTTTATGAGAACAGTAATTACAACAGTAGATCCACCCTAATATATTCAATATAAATGTTAATACGCTTAAAATTTTCAAAATTAACTTATGTCAAATCAACAAGACATATAAATGCTAGAAATTACCAAACCACAAAGACAATGATAGTTGAAAATTAAATATGTGATTAGACAGTTTTGGATAGTTAAAAGTTCATATATATATATATATATATATATATATATATATATATATATAAGAGATGTAGTTTATGTGCATACTCTTAGTTTAAGATAAGAGGGTACAACCCTCCAAGATTTCCAAAACCCTATCTAGGGAAAAACATGAAAAACCCTAGCTCCACCAAAGATCTTCCATAAGCTAGCATCAACACTAGAAAGCCTCTAATTTGGATCCAAGGAAAACATCTCTTCTCTTCTCTTCTCCAACAAGTACAAGCCTAGATTTTATCAACAAACCCTAAATCCTTTCCTCCTTGGGGTAGAAACCTTAACCATAGACTTCGAGAATGAACAAGAAACCCTACCACCTCAAGAGAAGAGAGATAAAGTACAAAGAAGAATCTCAAAGAGATAGAGAGAAGACAGTAAAGTGATCTTCTCCTCACATTTATAGATGTAGTATGAAGATGATGCAAATGAAAGGACTCCCTCTTTCCTCTATATATATGATAGGTAAGGGAGGCCCACAATACAAAAGTGGGCCTAAAATTACAAGCAACCTATTACAAACAAGTAGTCCCATACCTTTGAAGCACTACTCCAGTGCTACACATGTCAAGCTCCATGATGATGATGATCCTCAAATAAGGCTCCAAGGCAAGGGCACACCTCATCCAATTTCCAAATGCTCCTCCTCCAAGGGATCTAGTGATCCAATGCCTCTCTAGTCAATGTGCCAACTCCAAGTCGAGCCACCTACATGTAAACTCTCTCAACCTAGTCTAACATAAGTCAAGTACAAGCCTCCATGTAAGTGATCCAAGCAACCCCATGTTGTTTAGGAATCAACACCCTACTCTAGAATGTCAAACACTCCTCCTCCAATGTATGGTGTTCTCCAAGTAAGGAACATCTCCATGTGGAAAACATGTAGAATGTCACCAAGATATTTGAAGATATCCAATGCTCCAAGGAAGAACGCTATGAAAGAATCCACATGAGCTCTAACAATCAATGAGCAAGCCACCTCTAATGTGTAAGTCCATCATGGACCAACCAATGGCTAACCATATGTCATGCACTCCACATCTCATGAAGCACCCCCAAATATGCTATAAACACTTTTGGAATAACCCTGAAAGCTAACAAAAAAGTTTTTGTAGTGTCTAGTACTTATTTAAAAGGCTTTGTAGTGAGAGAAAGTTTGTTGCAAAGTGTGTGATAGTTGGGTGAGTAATATTTCCCTTTGTGAACTATCTCATAAGGATAAAAGCCCAAGCATGGTTACATGTACCTGGTTATTTTTTTGCATCCATGAACAATAACATGCACCCACTCCAACTTCCCCTTTGTGTCCTCCAAAATCAGATCTATGAAATGGGAAACATGTGGGGTCCAAAAAATAATAGGATATTCATCACATAGTATTTCTCCAACTTCAACATAATGTGTAGCATTGTTTGTGATTACTTGGATAATATGTTTGACCCCAACTTCTTTCACAACCTTTGCCAACATTGAATACATCATATTTGAATCCTTTTGATGTGAGGATGCATCAATGGATTTTAGGAACATGGTTCCTTTAAGGAATGCCGTAATAAAATTTAGGATTGCTCTATTCCTTTGATTTGGCCACCCATTTGACATAATGGTGCAAATAGTACTCTCCCATGAACTTTTAAGGCCTTTCAATTATTCCTTGACACATTATAACTCCTCATATATCTATTTCCCCCTAAGTGCACTATAATAGGGGGATTTATATATGGGGCTAGCTCTTGCAATAACATCTAACAAGGGATGATAAAAATGAGAGATTGCATCGTGAACTGAGAGGTTGTGATGGTACTAAAACCTCTTCAGTACCATAGAGTCCTCCTTCCTCTTATTTTTCTTAAAACTCTCCAAGGTTGGTTGATCTTGTAGGGTTGTGTGACAAAGGCAGAAAGGATAGGTTATTCTGTTAATGTTTATGCCATTATTATAGTTATTTGCATTTCATTAGATAAGAGCATAATAAGAACAATATCACTGAGAAATACACATTCACAAGAGACACAACATTTATCCTCGGAAACCCTCTAGGGGAAGAAAACCCAGCAAAAACTTCCTTATCATAAATAGCTTATGCAATGTTCAAGAGATAACTCAAACCAATATAGAAAGTCCTCCCCAAGAGATGTGCCACTCTTCTTCTCCTTTCTCCAACTGGTAATTGCAGCTTTCCTCATAAGATAATGAAAAATTGAGTTGTGTGTTTGAAGTGAGGTTCTAGCCTCTTATTTATACAAGACTGGCACATGTGAAAGGTCATAACTGGCAAGGCTGACCTCTCACTCTGGGTGGGTAAATCCACCTTCAATTAATTATGGGTCTTCCATAATAATTGCTGGGGCCGACTTCTTATTTTGCACTTTGTAATTGTCTGATGACCAATCCGCAAAAGGGAATTTGGTCCTTATACAATTACCGACATGATTAATCCTCAATGGGGATTAATCCAATAACAATAATAATAATAATGACATGATTAATACTCAAAGGGGATTTAATCCAATAATAAAAAATAATAAGAATGCTCTTCGCAGTTACATTATTTCAACACTCCCCCTTAACAAGAAGGGTATTCTTCATCAACATCAGGCGAGAGAGGTCTGCATCATCAGTGGCATCTGGAGGACAGTATCGTCAATATCATCTTGAAACATTGTATAGCACATTTACGAGTCATCGAAAGTTTTCTTCATCAGCAAGATCATCATTCTAAAAAGAATGCTATCATCATCTGCATCAAATATGTATTAGTAAAAATGATACCTCATCACAGCACTAGGCTGGCACATCACAATACTACACTAGCTCAATGCCGCAATGGTTAAGTTGGTAGCTCAGTGTCAGTCACATCTTGCTTTACGTCTAACAATGAGGTCAGAAGCAAGGAACACATCAACATCTCGCTTTACGTCTAACAACGAGGTTAGAAGAGAGGAATCACATCGTCATGCTTTACGTCTAACAACTAGGTCAGAAGCATGACTCATCTTGCTTTATGTATAACAATGAGGTCAGAAGCAAGGAACCAGCGACGTTATGCTTTACGTCTAACAACTAGGTCAGAAGCATAACTCGTCTTGCTTTACGTCTAACAACGAGGTCAGAAGCAAGGATCACACAACGTCATGATTTACGTCTAACAACGAGGTCAGAAGCATGACTCATCTTGCTTTACATCTAACAGCGAGGTCAGAAGCAAGGATCAAACTACGTCATGCTTTACGTCTAACAGCAAGGTCAGAAGCATGACTCATCTTGCTTTATGTCTAACAGCGAGGTCAAAAGCAAGGATCACACAATGTCATGCTTTATGTCTAACAACGAGGCCAGAAGCATGACTCATCTTGCTTTACTCTAACAACTAGGTCAGAAGCAAGGAATACATCTACTCCCCCTTTCAAGGAGGGTCCTTTTGGACAATACCAAGCTTATCTCGAAAGTGTTCAAACTTTACACGAGATAGAGGCTTAGTCAACACATCAGCAACCTGTTCATCCGTGCTAATGTACTGGAGCTTCAAGGATCCTCTCTATACCATGTCACAGATGAAATGATAGTGGATCTCTATGTGCTTCGACCTGTCGTGGAACACAGGATTCTCTATCATTTTAATGCAACTTTGATTGTCACATAGAATCACAGTTTCTCTCATCTCCAAATCAAATAGGCCTGTCAACAACTTTCCAATTCATATAGCTTTGCAGCTAGCAGAACATGCGACAATGTACTATGCTTCCACTGTGCTGAGAGCAACACTCGATTGCTTCCTACTCTGCCATGAGATCATAGCTGATCCCAAACTGAAACAACATCCGAAAGTGATTTTTCTATCAGCAACGCTTCCTGCCCAATCTGCATCGGTATATCCACTCAGTGTGAAGTCATGATCTCCATCATAGCTGAGACCATAATCCAATGTACCTTTAAGGTACCTCATCACATGTTTTGTAGCCACTAGGTGAACACGTCTAGGCTCTACCAAAAACTGACTCAAGGTGTTCACTGCAAAATAGATGTCTGGTCTGGTGTTCATCGGGTACATTAGTGATCCAATAATCTGTTTGTATAGAGTGGCATCTATCAAATCTGACGAAGTATAGACCAACAGCTTCAGCTTTTCTTCCATGGGAGTATTCATGGACTTGCATTCTATCATGTCGAATCTCTTTAAGATTTCGACCGTGTACTTCCCCTGGTTAAGGAAGATTATTTCTGAACTCTGCCATACCTCGAGACCTAAGAAGTAATGCATTAGGCCAAGGTCTTTCATTTCAAATTCTGCGGCAAGTTTCTGTTTATATTCAGCGATGATCTTTTCTTCTCCAGTTAAGAATAAGTCATCCACATACATTAATAGTATTACTGGTTCATTATCCATGATCTTGAAGTAGAGATTTGAATCTGCTTTACTCTTGGTAAAGCCCAAGCTCGTCAAGAAACTGTCTATACGGCCATACCAAGCTCTGGGAGCTTGCTTCAATCCGTATAAGGCTTTCTTCAATCGACAGACATGAGACTTCCTGTCTTCAACCTCAAATCCTTGGGGTTGCTCTATATACACTTCCTCTTAGATAACACCATTCAGAAAAGCTATCTTCACATCCATCTGGTGCAGATTCCATTTCATCTTGGCAGCAAGAGCTATAATGGTTCTGATCGAAGTGTATATAGCCACAGGAGCGCATGTCTCTTCATAGTCGATTCCTTCCTTTTGAAAAAATCCACGAGCAACAAATCTTGCTTTATATTTCTGAATACTTCCATCAGCAGCATGTTTTATCTTGAAGAGCCATTTTGATGATACCACATTCTTACTTTTTGATCTGGCAACAATTTCCCATACATCATTTTGTATTATGGATTGGTATTCCTCTATCATGGCATCTGACCATTCCTTCTTCTGGATGGCCTCTTCAAAACATGTAGGTTCTTCATCAAGTAGATTGCACATCAAAGCCGTATAACTGGAGAATGGCTTTGCTCTCTTCACTTCTCTTGTGGTTCCTTCTGGAACACCATACTTCTCTCCATCTTGAACAAGATCTCTTGCCCAAGCAGGCTTTCTTTTATGGGAGAAGGTCATTTCAGGAGGTTCTTGAACTTCTATTATATCATGATCTTCAGGAGTCTCCTCATCAGGGAAAGCTATGACTTCCCTTACAGGTTCTGTAGCTCTGGGAACTTTTCTCACGGATTCCGTCGTCCTGGGATTTACAAGTTCCTCTTCATATACCTCTTCAAGCTGGCATCTTCTCGATTTCTTAAGTGCAGCTTCTTCATCAAAGGTCACATCCCTACTGATCTCAATATGGCGGTGACCAGGTATGTAGATCCTGAAGGCCTTGGATACCTCACAGTATCCCACAAATATTCCCTTCTTTCCGGATGGCTCCAGCTTTGTTTCTTTTCTCTTTTGGTATATGGATAAACACTGGACAACCAAATATTTTGAGATGTCTTACCTCTGGCTTCTTTCCGGTGAACATAAATTTTGGGATCTTAAACCTAAGTGCACTATGGGATAGTCTGTTCTGCACATAAACCGTTGCTTCTGCCCATAAGCACATAGGAAGATCTTGATCATGAATCATGGTCTTCACAGCTTCCATAATCGTTCTGTTCTTCCTTTCAGCTACACTGTTTTGTTGGGGATTATAGGGAGTAGTTAGTTCCCTCTTGATTCCAACATCTCTGCAGAAGCTTACAAACTCCTTTGAGGTATATTCTCCTCCATTATCTGACTTGAGTATCTTAATCATTCTTTCGGAAAGATTCTCTATCAAGGTTTTGAATTCCTTGAATTTACTGAATACTTCATCTGTATATTTTAAGAAATATATCCAGGTCTTACGAGAATAATCATCAATAAATGATACATAGTATACATACCCGCTAATGGAGGATGATGGCATTGGGCCACACACGTCTGAATGGATGAGTTCCAATGCGCCTTCTGCTTTGTTGTCCCTCTTTGGAAAGGGGTTCTTGATGTTCTTCCCTTGCGCACATCCATTGAATATGCCTTCCTGATCAACCTTGAGTTCTGGTAAACCTGTGACAGCTTTGCATATGTATGGTAGAGCCTTGTAGTTGATGTGGGCCAATCTTCTATGCCAAATTTCACATGAGTTTTCGATGGCATGGGTCATAGTAGTTTCTAGGTGACCCTTCAACTTATATAAACCATTCTCTTCACTTCAGATGACGATTGCTTCATTTAAGGTTTCTCCCTTAGCCCACATAAGAACTTCTCCATCTATGAAGGAAACTCTATAGCCTTTATTGTCTAAAGCTAATATGGAGAGTAAGTTCTTCTTTAGGCCCGGTACATAGAGCGTCCTTCATTGTTATTGAGTTTTCTGAATCTATCTTGTAGTTTGATTCTCCTATTCCCTTGATGGGATATTGATAATCATCTCCAAGAGTTACTTTCTGAGAAAACTTCTTTTCTAAAATACAAGAGAGAGTATTTTTCTTACCCATCATATGCTTTGATGCATCGCTATTAATGAGCCATGTGTCCTCTCCAGGTGATACAAATCCTGAGAGAGTTGAGATCAAGACATGGTCCTTAATCATCTTCATAGGTGGTTCTTCATCTTCGGCAATGTGAGCATGTTGCCTTTTGTGCTTTCTCTTGTACTCTTCTCTTCTAACTGGACAATTATTTGCCTTGTGTCCCATCTTATCACAATGATAGCATTGTATAGATGAGAGATCTCATCCCTTACGTTGTCCTTTCTTCTGAAAATTTCTTGAATGAGATTCTTGGTTGTTGAACTTGTTTGATGGTTGTAGTTCTCTATGAGATTCTCTTTTGAAGTAGGTTTTCTTCCTTCCTCCTTTTGTATGAGTAGCTAGGGCTTGATCATCATCCCTTGCTAGTAGTTCTTCACAGTTGGCTACCCTTGTCTCTTCTTGGGTGCATTATTCCCATAGGCTTTCAAACTGTAGTTTCTCCTTTCTGCCACATACTGACTGGATGAAGGCATCCCAAGGTCTTGCGAGACCATTTAGGGCGGTTATTACAAATTCGTCTTCGTTGATGGTGTCTCCAATCGCTTTCAACTGTTCTTTTATTTTGGAGATTCGTGAGAAATATTCTTGAATCATTTATCCTTTTTGCATCTTGGTATTCTTCAACTGAGTTCTGAGATTCTGCATCTGGGGCCGACTTCTTATTCTGCACTTTGTAATTGTCCGATGACTAATCCGCAAAAGGGGATTTGGTCCTTATACAATTACCGACATGATTAATCCTCAATGGGGATTAATCCAATAACAATAATAATAATAATGACATGATT
>ML824949.1:75884-92345 GCA_009831015.1 Picea engelmannii
GAGATTCTTGGTTGTTGAACTTGTTTGATGGTTGCGGTTCTCTATGAGATTCCCTTTTGAAGTAGGGTTTCTTCCTTCCTCCTTTTGTATGAGTAGCTAGGGCTTGATCATCATCCCTTGCTAGTAGTGCTTCACGGTTGGCTTCCCTTGTCTCTTCTTGGGTGCATTCTTCCCATAGGCTTTCAAACTGTAGTTTCTCCTTTCTGCCACATACTGACTGGATGAAGGCATCCCAAGGTCTTGCGAGACCATTTAGGGAAGTTATTACAAATTCATCTTCGTCGATGGTGTCTCCAATCGCTTTCAACTATTCTTTTATTTCGGAGATTCAGGAGAAATATTCTTGAATCATTTCTCCTTTCTGCATCTTGGTATTATTCAACTGATTTCTGAGATTCATCTTTCAATTGATGTTCTTTCCTTCATATAGTTTGCTTAGAGCATCAAACATCTCCTTCGGGGTTTTCTTTGACGATACATATGGGATCAGGTGGTCTTTGATTGAATCTGCAATGATTCTCTAAGCCCTGATTGAGTCCTNGATAAATCTTGATAGGTCATTCTCTGCAAGGATCAGACCGATCCTATACTTCTAGGCACGGAAGTTGTCTATGCCTTCTAGTTTCTCAACAAGCTTTGTGCTTGCAGACATCTTGTACTTTCGGCAACAAAAATAAGCAAAAATTGAAAATGCTCGAAATCAAATTTTGACCTTACCAGGAGGTGCGCTTGGCTGAGGTGAGTAGCCTGGTGTCCTCATATCTGAGAAAATCCAAATTTTACCCCATTAAATCTGATCTGTGGATTTATGGACTGGTGCTTTTGGTACTTCTGGTACTCTGGTACTTCTGGTACTGGTTTTCTGGTACTTCTGGTACTTTTGTGAAACTAGGGCTTCACTTTCCGGGAGATCCAGCCACTGAAAAGGTGTGCTCTAGGTGCCAAATTGATCCTAGGGGGAGGGCACAGCTTTCTAGGAGGTTAGGGGGCTAAAAAGAGATACTTTTTCAAAACCCTAATTTGCAGGTGCTGCAACAGTGACGTTTTTCCTCTTGCAAATAATGCTTTCTTCAGGTTGTCTCTGAAACCATGTTAATGTTTATGCCATTATTATAGTTCTTTGCATTTCATTAGATAAGAGCATAATAAGAACAAGATCACTAAGAAATACACATTCACAAGAGACACAACATTTATCCTGGGAAACCCTCTAGAGGAAGAAAACCCAGCAAAAACTTCCTTATCATAAATATCTTATACAATGTTCAAGAGATAAATCAAACCAATACAGAAAATCCTCCCCAAGAGATGTGCCACTCTTCTTCTCCTTTCTCCAACTAGTAATTGCAGCTTGCCTCATAAGATAATGAGCAAGTGAGTTGTGTGTTTGAAGTGAGGCGCTAGCCTCTTATTATAAAAGACTGGCACGTGTGAAAGGTCACAACTGGCAGGGCCGACCTCTCACTCTGGGTGGGTAAACCCACCTTTAATTAATTTTGGGTCTTCCATAATAACTGTTGGGGCCGACTTCTTATTCTGCACTTTGTAATTGTCCAATGACCAATCCACAAAAGGGGATTTGGTCCTTATACAATTACCGACATGATTAATACTCAATGGGGATTAATCCAATAACAATAATAATAATAATGACATGATTAATCCTCAATGGGGATTTAATCCAATAATAAAAAATAATAAGAATGCTCTTCGCAGTTACATGATTTCAACATATTCTTGGACTTGTTGCAACACTTGATGAGTGACTACCAAGAGATGTGATTGGAGATATACCCATTCTTGCAATTTCTAACTTCATCCTAACTCTCTTTTCATTGCCTTCTTTGATGTTATCCAAAACAAATTGCATTTGGGTTGTGAATTTTGCAAGGAATTTATCACAAACTATGACATCTTTGCTTGGGATTCTCTTTAGGTGGTGTTTCAACCTACTTATGCCCCCAAACATAATAGTACTAAAACAATATTTACACTTGAATTGATTGTGATCATTTGGATCCAATTAGAAACAATGTTCCCATGCTCGATCAAAAGGCATATTAGATTTGTACTTAGGAGCCATGAATAATATCCTGGCGGGTTATTTAAAAATTAAAAAATACTACCTTTGATATGCTACCGGATTGATAAAAATATTAAGAAGCAATGAAGTCTAATATAAAAAAAAAAAAAAACACATATTTAAACACTTGTCATACCTCCTTCACACAACAATAACGCAACAAATTTGAGTCCTGCACAACAAATTTCAGTCCACAACAATAGAAAACAAAAATTCCACTCATTCACACAACAATAGCACAACAAATTTGAGTCCTGCACAACAATAGAAAACAAAAGTTCCCCTCATTCACACAACAAATAAAATCACCCCTCTGCAAAACAAATAAAATTGTGCCTCCATATAGAAAATAAAATTACCCTACAAACAATGATAGTAGAACTTGGCCTCATTTACAAGCCCCCTCATATACTAGTTGAAATAGGCCTCCTATAATGACATCAGAACTCAACCTCCTTCACAAACTATCAAACACACTCACAACGAATAAAGGGCTCCTCATAGTCACAGAGTCACATATACAACAAATAAGAGAACAAAATGATGAGAGATGAGAGTGAAATGAGAATGGAATTCTATTTAACAATGTGTTTATGGTTTAGGTTTTAATTCTCAACAATTTTTCCCCTCTGAAACTTGTTTTTTCGTCCAAAATTTTGCAAGATCCACATTTTTTCCGTAAGGAAGGACTTGAGAGTTTGAGGTGAACTTTAGGGAAGACTTGCGAGTTTTGCAAGTTTATTTGAGTCTAGTGAGCCACGAGTCTCCTTAGTGAATTTTATCCAAGCACTCGTTTGATACAAGACTTGGCCATATTTGGAGGACTCATCGAGTCTCCCACGAGTCAAATAACACTAGATTTTTTTGCCCATGTCAATTGGTTGCAAATTTGGATATTTCTTTAGGTCGATATATTTTACTAGTGTATCCCATTGCAATCAAATTAGTGTCATCAGATGTAGATTTTTGGTCCCATTTCCAGATTGGGGCTATAATAGTGATTCTATGTAGTATTGAATGAGTTATACCCTCAAGAGATCGACCTTTAGTATATGTTGGAACCCTATTGTAAAACACAATTTTCTTTCTATATAGGAACCATATTGAAGTTCACCAACCCATTAAAGTAGATTTTGGACACCATTTCTAGATTGTGGCCATAACAACAATTCTAAATAGTATTGCAAAAGATACAAGAATTTTAAGTTGTAGCCTCAAAATTCTCATGGAAAAGGAAGATCCATTGAATGCAATCTTATATCAATTTTTTTTTTTTTACAAACCCTAGATCTACATTCTTTGCTTCATGGTAGATCAACATGAACATAATTGGATTTTTGTGCAAACTCTACACAACAAATTGAATATACATTTGCAAAACAACAATGCTAGTTCTAGGTCCATGTGGGATACAATGATGACCATGTTGAAGACCATGCAGCGTGTTCTCTAACTTTTGTTGGTCCCTAATCAAGAGGTATTTACCCCTATGACATTTTCTATAGTGTCCACACCTCTTTCCTATGTTCATGATCATCATCACACTCCAACATCTTCACCCTCATCTAATTATCCTCTCACTAACACCAACATGCCTAACAAGTTCTCTAACTATTGTTGGTCCCTAATCAATATGCCTAGCAAGTTCTCTAACTATTGTTGGTCCCTAATCAAGATGCCTAGCAAGTTCTCTAACTATTGTTGGTCCCTAATCAAGAGGTATTTACCCCTATGGAATTTTTTGTAGTGTCCACAGCTCTTTCCTATGTTCATGATCATCATCACACTCCAACATCTTCCCTCTCATCTATTTAACCTGTCACTGACACCAACATGTCTAACACGTTACATGAGCTACAACAACCACAACTACAATTTCCTCTTATGCTTTATTTTTCCAAAATTTATTGCTAGTTCTTCATGTTACCAACATAGCTATGTGGCCTCAAACTTCCACAACTCCACAATATAGTGAGCCAATGGTGTTGGAGACACATTCAAAATTCATCTCTGCACCATCCTCTCTATTCTTTACACAATCAATGGTCCTACCTCTTCTTGTTAATTCGGAGTTGTGCTCTAGCTAGCTCATGGTATCCTCCAACCTCAATGTGGAGGAATCACCTACCACCCAGTGCTTCATATCATCATCCTACTTCATACAAGAACTCACTTCACTCCTTGTTTCCATGCATTACAACTATGAATAAAAATACATTCCATCATTTTGTTTACTACACTAGTTGTGTTGTTCTTCTTGTCCCCCCTACATTAGTGCTTCTCCTTCAATTTTAGTATGCTTCTTTGAGTTTTACTTTACATTAGGGAGGACCTCCACCAATATTCTTTCATAAACCTCTTCTCTTCAACAAAGCATCCTTCCACTAGTTTAAGTAGTCTCTTTTTAGTACGGACAAGGGTTCTAAAGACCCCAACTACCATACCCAAAGATTATTTCATCCTTCATTGGAAGGATTGTACCCCAACAACAATCAAAATTGCTCTTAGTAGGGAGGAGTTGATGAGACTTAGTCTAGTGAACATGTATCATATTTGTAGTTTTCTATTTTCTACTTTATCCCTATCTCTTTTGGCTGACTTGGTCTAAATTGATCACTCTCCCATAATTGCGTACTATATATATATATATATATATATATATATATATATATATATATATATATATATATATATATATATATATATATATATTTCTTAATACAAATGAGTGTATAGATATGTACACTTTCCACAATCTTCTCTCTAACATTTGCATACTTGCTCTCTTATGATATCATGTATGTGAGTATTTGCATTGTTAGCATTGTGCTCGTATCATTGATGTTGATGTTAACCTTCCATGAGGTGTCTTTACAAAGTCCACAGCTTTTAATATGTACAAATATTTCCCTAACATCAAAGTACCCCTTATAAGGTCTCCACAACCTAATATGTACATTATTTACATCATAGTCATGGTGCCAAAATTGGGTTTCACACTCAAAAAGAGAACCTACCATGGATGGATCCTACCATTTAGTATGCAATGAGGAGCATAAATATCGCCTAACTTGTTATCTCATGGATGGATCCTGCCATTTAGTATGCAATGAGGAGCATAAATATCACATTCAGTGGGGGGTTGAACCAAAGCAAATATCCAAGTCACAGGGAAGAAAGGAGAGGTATATATTTGTATCTTGTAATGGTAAAGGTGTAGGATGGATATGGAATTCATTTTTAAAGTTGTCATGGATGGATAGTGAGAGCTCAATAATATTTTTTTTAATTTATTTAGTTGTGATCATATTTGATTTGCTACTGTCACAATAATGAATAGGATTAATGGATTCATATATTTTTAGGCAAAAACACACACACATATATATGAGTTTTTTTTTGTGAGGATATTTTCAAGGGATATTTGCCTGAAATCTGGTGAAAATTTGTTGAATCTGTAGATTGGAGTGGTTATTTCTGTATCAATAAAAATTTGTGATTCTGTGAAGATTTATCTCATTGGATTCTGGCAAAAAAGAAAAAAACGTACAACAATTAAACAACGCCCATATATATATGTATGTATTGTATATAATACTGTGTATCTAAATAATGAAAAATTCACTTTCCATATGTGTTGAAAAATATTTCAATAGTAATTTAACTTCACATAGTAATTTAACTTCCTATTCCATTTATTCTTCTATAACATGCAAACTTGGATCTCAAGCAAAATGTTACATAATATAAGTAAAAATTGTCAAAGACAAAAGATGGTCGATGTGAACTTCACCCTGTTTTTCACATGACACTAATTTGTACAAAGATTTTTTTTATACCTTATTTTGAATCATGAGCATGATGCAGGATTACTCTTCTGCTAGGACCACCGGGATGTGGGAAAACAACCTTGCTCCTGGCTCTTGCAGGAAAATTGGACCCTATATTGAAGGTTCCTAGTTGAAAATTTTCATGCTTTATGCTGATGGTTGTATACTACTGTTAGAATTTTTAGGATGTTGAATGGTCATATTCTTATATATAAACTATAAACTTTGGATTTTCTTCAAAGACTTTTACCAATCCTGAATGCATATCCTAACAGACAAAGGGCAATATCTCATACAATGGGTTCCAGCTCAACGAGTTTGTTCCCCAGAAGACATCAGCTTATATTAGCCAACATGATCTGCATATTGCAGAGATGACGGTTAGGGAAACATTTGATTTCTCAGCTCGTTGCCAAGGAGTGGGTAACAGGAATGGTATGTATTTTAACAGAGAGGACTTTCAATTTGATTTCACCTTTCTCGTCATATTTTAATCTACGGGTTGTATCTTGTATGAACAATGTTGATCTGAGAATTTATTGCATGGATGGTCTAACAACTCACATTTTTTTGGCCCACATGTAGACCTACTGCTGGATATAAGAAAAAGAGAAAAAGAGGCGGGTATTCTTCCCGATACAGATATAGACACTTATATGAAGGTGAGTTATCAGGAACTGTTATTATTTTACTGTGATGAACGTTGTAAGACGATATGTATGATTTACTCTTCTTCGCAAAACTGCCTCGATCATACTATTAACTAAGCCACTTAACTTGTGGCTGATGAACGCTCATAGGCAATGACAGCCAGTAAGCAATGTTAAAATCCTTGTTTATCTTAAAATGAAACAAACAACCCGCCGTTATTCTTCAATATGTGCGATTGGCATCTTACCTATCCACAGTCTATGAAGTTGATTTTCATTGACAGCGTTAGATGCAGACTTGGAAGGAGGTTTAGATATCTGTTCCATTTTACTGCAAGAAATCGCAGAAATAAAATTAAAAGGCTCAGACGAAATTACCTTCATTCATCGCTCCGTTAGTGAGGTGAACTGTGCACTGTTGATCAGGAGCTTTCGCTCCAAAGGATCTGTTAAAAACAGTGCAAAAACAGAAGGTTAGGGCTATCTAGCATTTATAAATAAAATAAAATTAAAAGGCTCCTATGTAATTACTGTTAAATATAATGTAACTTCAACAGTCTCACTGTACACTGCCAGCTGTCCTGGCCAGCTGTACTTTCTATTCTTGATTTGCTTGAGCTTATTTAGCTCAGCTATTTCCCTTTGCATAGTATCTCCTTCAAACGTACTCCTTGAGACTTACTTCTCATTGTACTCTTCTTCATATATTCTAATATACTATTTTCTGTTCTATTCTTTCTCTCTGCATTTCTTGCTTCACAATTTATCATGGTATCAGAGCTACAGTAGTAAGCCTCTTCACACAGGCTGGAGAGCAACACGATCCTCAAATAGCACAAAGCTTACACAGATCTTGAGAGCATTTTGACACAAACTTTTCACAAGGCTTGGAGAGCTGTCCATCATACTCTTGAAAGATCCTCGCAGGAAACTTCCACGAGGAAGCAGACCGTCATACGCTAAAAGATCAGCATAAAAAGCTCACGTGACGAAGCAGAGCGTACAACGCTCGAAAGAACGAGGAAGAAGAGATTGCAGAAGGAAGAAACAGTAAAGATTCTTGTAATATTTTCAAGAATCATCAAGATTCACGAAGAAGAGCTGCAAAACGGAAGCACATTTAAAAAACTCGAAGAATTCGTTCAAAATCGTTAAAGATTCCTACAGAAGGCAGAATCGTTTAAAGTTTTTCGAAATTCGCTCAAATCTGTCAAAGATTGTAGCAGAGAATGAAGAACTCGTGAAATTCTTTCAAATCTTTGAAAGATTCACAAATCTTTCTTCCATGGGAGTAAAGAACGTGTATCAGGTGCAAAGAACAGCCACTGAGGCCGTAAGATTCGTCCTGCGAATGGATCCGAAGCGGGAAACCAGTTCAGAAGGGACAAGGAGAGCACAGAAAAGGAAAAAGACTTTCTGTCGTTAGATCTTGTGCAGAGGACTGACAACCGTTGGATCAGCGAGAAGGTGCACGAGGTTTAGTCCTCTGGAGCGCACAGGAGAAATTTTTGACTTGTGAAGTCATGAAATCCCAACATCATCTGGACCGTCCATCAAGAAACATGTGGCGAGATCTCGACATTTCGCTAACTCGCAAGGTGTAAAGGTCAGAAGACTGTCGTGAAAATTCGCGAATCGCGAAATTACGAATCATTCTGGACCATTGGATCGAGATAGATCATGAGCCGTCGATCTTATCCCATCGCAAAATCGAGGATCGGGAGTTGGACAAGCGAAGGAGACTGCTCTCCAAAACCTCGATACGTGAAATCGCGACATCACAAATCGCGAAATCCTGAAAAGACTGTGAGCCGTCCATCTCAGAGGACGGGTGGCAGCAGATCCAAGCCATCACTCCATCGGCATTTCAGAGTTTGGGATATCGGAGGTCTTGTTGACGAAAGACACTCCACGACGAAAGTCGTGAAATCGCGATTCACGAAATACCGATAAAATCACAGCCGTCCATTTGTTTGGACACGTGGAGGACATCGAGGAAACCGTCAGTATCTCGGCAATTGGGGTTCTCAATTGACAGAGAATTTGGAGTCGAAAGTCGCGAAATCGCGAAACGACGAGGGTTGTCCATCTTGAGGGGACACGTGGCGTAAATCCGAGGGCTCCGGAAAAGTCCCGAAAGGGGAGAGTCCATCGGCACATCGAGATTCGGTAAATTGCGTATCCTGAGGACAAGGGATCGGGTTTCTTTATGGTGAAAACCCCGTAAATGATCGGAGCCGTCCATTTTGAGGAGACACGTGGGTGAGATCGGGAGAGTCAATCGGCACACCGGGGTTCGGTCTTTCGTGGATCCTAGAGACGAGACGTCTGGAACATATCAAATCCCGAATTCGCGAGAAGAATTCAGGACCGTCCAATATAGGAGGACGCGTGGCGGAGATCAAAGCAATTGGGAAATTTCCTGAAAGGAAAGGTCATCCATCGCGAAATCGAGAATCGGGAAATCGGGGATTCCATGGACAAGAGGTCCAATGCATTTTGACCTTTGAAACCCCGAATCCTGATAAGAGGTTTGACTGCGGTCCTATGAGTTATGGTCATAAGATCTGGACCGTTGAATTGTCCAAAGGTGAATTTCGCATTTCGGCAATTTGAAAGACAAAGAACCGAAAAATCCCGTAGCGCTTTAACACAAGGCACGTGGTCACATTGCACCGTGACAAAGGCCAATTCAACGCTGATAAGCTCTCATCGGCAATCGGTGTTTCGACGATCGGAGGTAAATACGGAATTTCCCTCTATTTTTTTTCTGCAAATTTTTTTTTATGGCGTCGTCTAGCAATTTAGGACCAACTCAGGGTTCGATTCTTCTGGGAAAGAATTACGAGTTTTGGTCTCTTCGGATGAGATCCTTCTTGCAAGCACAAGAGTGCTGGAATCCAATGGATCATGGATATGTGGAACCAGATCCAACAGACCTGTCTTCCATGACTAATCAGTAGAGAATTTCTCAGGCAACATTGAGGAACAAAGAAAATAAAGCGACATCCTGGATTCAAAATTTTGTGGATGATTCGATTTTCTCAAAAATCACAGGCGCTGGTACTTCAAAACAGGCCTGGGACATCCTTAAATCTTCCTACCAAGAAAATGACAGGGTCAAAACAGTTAAACTGCAGACCTTGAGGATGCAATTCAAGACTCTAAGGATGACAGAGTCCGAAAATGTGGATCAGTTCATGAACAGAGTCATGGGAATCGTGAACCAGAACAGACTGATTGGTGAAACCATCACTTATCAACGAATTGTTGAGAAAATTCTCAGAAGTTTACCAAAGAAATTCGAAATTGTTGTAACAACAATCCTTGAATTCAAGGATCTATCCAGTTTTTCCACAGATGAATTAATTGGTTCTCTGGTGACACGTGAGACTAGACTGCATCTCACATATGAGTCAATCTCCAATGCTTTCAAAACTCAATTCTCCTTCAGCAAAGGGAGAGGCAAAGGAGGAAGCAAAGGTCACCAAGGAAGAGGGAGCAATCAAAGTAACCCTCACTCTAGTGGAGGTAATAGACAACAGTATCCGAATCAAAATTTCCAAGGTCAAAGACATCAACAACAAAATCAACATCAGAATTTCCAGCCTCAAAGAGGCAGAGGGAGAAGGTCAAATGACAAATCAAGCATACAATGCTATTACTGCAAAAAGTATGCGCACTATGAATCTGAATGCAGAAAGAAGCAAGCAGATCAACTCTCAGGCAGAGCACATGTGTCAAATCACACGGGAGAAAACTCAAGAGGTATGTTTCTTTCGTGCCACAAGACTGAACAACAACCTAAAGATCTTTGGTTGCTGGACAGTGGATGCAGCAATCACATGACAGGTAACAAAGAATTACTTTCATGCATTGATTCTTCAATCTCATCTGATATTACACTTGGCAACGATTATTTAGTCAAAGTTCAAGGAAAATGAACTGTTCCTATTCTTACTAAACAGAATGTAAAGAAAGACATAAACAATGTCTATCATGTTCCAAATTTGAAACATAATTTGTTAAGTGTAGGACAACTCATTGAACATGGCTATAAGGTACTTTTTGAGGGAGCATCCTGCAAAATATATAACAAATACCCCAACAGAAAATTGATTTCTGAAATCCATATGACTCCAAATAGGATGTTTCCCCTTACCCTCAGAACTGCAAATCTGAATCAACCATATGCACAAAGTGCATCAACCCTGAATGAAACTGTGCTTTGGCATACAAGATTTGGACATCTACCATTTCAGAGTCTAAGTCTTCTTCAGAAGAACTCCATGGTCAAAGTTTTTCCTATCTTTAAAGAGCAAATTCCCCCATGTGAGTCTTGCATACTTGGAAAACATAAGAGAACTAGTTTTCCACAGTCTTCCAATCAAGCCAAACAACATATTGAACTTGTTCACACTGACCTATGTGGACCAATGAAAACAGAGTCAATAGGTGGTAGCTTTTACTTTCTAATGTTTATTGATGATTTCAGCAGAAAAATATGGATCTATTTTCTAAGACACAAGTCTGAAACTTCTGCAAAATTCAAAGAATTTAAGGCAGAAGCTAAAAAACAGAGTGGCAAATATATCAAAGCACTCAAGTCAGATGGAGGAGGAGAATACAACTCCAGAGAATTTGCAAATTTCTGCAAATCACAAGGCATTGTCATGCAAACAACAACCAGATATACTCCACAACAGAATGGAGTGGCTGAAAGGAAAAATCAGAGAATAATGAATATGGCAAGAACACTTCTCAAAGAGAAAAGTCTGTCAAATACTTTTTGGGTTGAAGCAGAAGCGTGCTCAGTTTATCTCTTGAATAGATCACCAACCACCAGTCTAAAGATGAAAGTTCCTCAAGAAGCATGGAGTGGGACAAAGCTAAATGTTGCGCATCTAAGGACATTTGGATGCATAGAATACGCTCACATACCTTCCGAATTAAGGAATAAACTTGATGACAGAAGAGAGAAATGTATTTTCACTGGATATAGTGAAACATCTAAAGCTTACAGGCTTTACAATCCAATCACCAAGAAACTAATTCTCAACAGAGATGTAAAATTTCTGGAAAATCAATTCTGGAATGATTCAGAAAATCAGCAGATGGACAGTCTAAATCCATTGTTGCCAAGTTCTGAAAACGCAGAAAATTCAGAATAGGAAGTACCTCAAACTATTCTTCCAAGATTGCAAGTACAAAGACAACCTGAAAATTCTCAGGATAACTCAACTTCCAGCAGAGAATCATTCTCTGAACCACACAATCAGAGAACTCGAAGTTTGAGAGAAATCCATTAGCAGTTGGATGACTTTGAACAACACAACTTTTTTGTTTTAATGTCATGTCAACCTACATCCTTTAAGGAAGCAACTAAGGAGCCACATTGGGTTCAAACTATGAACCAAGAAATTGACTCCATTGAGAAGAACAAGACATGGGATCTTGTTGATTTCCCAAGTCACAAGAAGAGTATTGGTGTCAAGTGGGTTTACAAAACTAAACTCAATGAAAAAGGGCAGATTGAAAAACACAAGGCAAGACATGTTGCCAAAGTATTCTCACAACAACCAGGTACTGATTATGGTGAAACTTTTGCTCTAGTAGCAAGATTGGACATTGTAAGGACTCTATTGGCCATAGCAGCCCAACACAAATGGCAAGTATACCAGATGGATGTCAAGTCATCATTCCTGAATGGTTTCTTAGAAGAAGAAGTTTATGTCGATCAACCACCTGGATTTGAAGTCCAAGAACACCCAACCAAAGTATATCGGTTGAAGAAAGCCTTGTATGGCTTAAAACAAGCTCCAAGAGCTTGGTACAACAGAATTGACACTTATCTGATCAAAAGTGGTTTTAGCAGAAGTCAAAATGAGCCAACTCTTTACACCAAAACAGATCATCACGGTAAAATTTTGATTGTATGTTTATATGTTGATGACATGATCTATACGAGAAATCTTGAATTAACCAATTTTAAACATGCCATGCAATCTGAGTTTGAGATGACATATCTTGGCATAATGAAATATTTTTTAGGGATTGAGGTTGATCAATCAACCAAAGGCATTTTTGTCTGTCAGCAAAAGTATGCAGCAGACATCCTCAAAAGATTTCGCATGGAAGAATGCAATCCAACAGAAACCCCCATACCACTAGGCACAAAATTGAGTAAGAATGATGAAGGTCCTACAGTGGACTCTACCCTGTACAAAAGTTTAGTAGGCAGTTTGTTGTATCTTACAGCAACTAGGCCTGACATTATGTATGTGGCCAGCCTTGTTTCCAGATTCATGGAATCCCCCAAAGATTCTCATTGGAAAATGGCGAAACGAATTTTGAGATATGTTGCAGGAACTCTCAATTTTGGCTTATGGTACACTAAATCTAATAGTAATCAACTTTCTGGTTACACAGACAGTGATTTTGCACGCAGCCTAGATGACAGGAAAAACACATCTGGACATGTTTTTCAACTGGGCACGAACCTAATCTCATGGGCATCAAAGAAGCAGCCAATTGTTTCAATATTTTCTGTAGAAGCAGAGTATGTCGCTGCTACCTCAGCTTCTTGTCAAGCTGTGTGGCTGAGAAGAATATTGAAACATATGTCACATACAGAAAAGGATCCAAATCCTTTTTCTGTGACAATACTTCAGCAATTGCACTATCCAAAAATCACGTGTTTCACAAGAAAATAAAAATCATTGACACTCGTTTTCATTTCATACGCGAGCTAGTCAATAATGGTGATATTGCACTACAATTCTGTGGTTCTCGAGATCAGCTTGCTGATATCTTTACAAAGCCACTAAGAAAATCGGTTTTTGATTTTCAGAGACAACACTTAGGCATAATCGGTGCTGATGTTTGTAACTGTTGAGTTTAAGAGGGAGTGTTAAATATAATGTAACCTCAACAGTGTGACTGTACACTGCCAGCTGTCCTGGCCAGCTGTACTTTCTATTCTTGATTTGCTTGAGCTTATTTAGCTCAGCTATTTCCCTTTGCATAGTATCTCCTTCAGACATACTCCTTTAGACTTACTTCTCATTGTACTCTTCTTCATATATTCTAATATACTGTTTTCTGTTCTATTCTTTCTCTCTGCATTTCTTGCTTCACAATTTATCAATTACCTTCTGGGCAGGCACATAGTAAACACTCATCTCTCAGTTAGTGAGTTGAGCTGTGCACTATTGATCCAGAGGTTTAGCTAGAACAGATTTGTTGAAAGCATTGCAAAAACAAAAGGTTAGGGTTTATCCAATATTTAGAAATACTTCGATGAAATTACCTTCTTGGCCAGCACATCCTAAACAGTCATCACTCCGTTAGTGAGGTGAGTTGTGCATCGTTGATCCAGAGCTTTAGCTGGAACATATCTGTTGAAAACAGTGGCCAACACATCCTAAACAGTCATCACTCCGTTAGTGAGGTGAGTTGTGCATCGTTTATCCAGAGCTTTAGCTGAAACATATCTGTTGAAAACAGTGAAAAAAAAGGTTAGGGTTATCCAACATTTAAGCTAGTTTAGTTATGAAAATTTCTTAAAAATAGAAATGACAAATGTCTGGACAGGAAAATGCATGGAATCCTAAAGCCTATTGCAAATGGCAAGGTTATTTTATTTTCTCTAACTCTAAGAATTTGAACTTGTGCTTACGGGAAACAATTCCAACATTTCTGTGTGACTTAATGCCTAAGATCGTGAGTTAAAGCCCTTGGTTTGACAATGGACATGAGCAAAATCGACCTTCTTGTCCTCTGAAATCCGGATGGACTAAAGCATTTTTTGCATCTAGTTTTTTATCCATGACAGGTCTTTCATAACTGTTGCATTTCACTACCATTATGTTTGCTCCATAAGCTTTCTGAACCTAGAAAGCCACCGATGCACATTGCAATGACATGATCAGACTAAAATTATAGATGTAAACCTACAATAAAAGACTAAACCTAATGGTATTACAATTTCCTCAACTGTCCAACAACCTGGCAGGCTGCCGATGCACTTGGCAATGGCATGATCAGACTAAAATTAGATGAAAACCTACAATAAAAGACTAAACCTAATGGTGTTACAATTTCCTCAACTGTCCAACTACCTGGCAGGCTGCCGCTTTCTGAACCTAGAAAGCCACCGATGTACTTGGCAATGACATGATCAGAGTAAAATTAGATGAAAACCTACAATAAAAGACTAAACCTAATGGTATTACAATTTCCTCCAAGTGTCCAATTACTTGGCAGAGTCTTTGAAACGTCATCCAAAATGCCATCCTGACATACTCCACTGCAGCTTATATACGTGACAATCAATGAATGACTACTCCCAGTATAAATACTAATGTGTTAATCATGAATTCTAATGACTAACCTACAAAAAATGACATGAGCCCGGGTTATGACATTAATTTCTATGTCACAATCAGTGAATGACTAATCTTGGTATAAATAATACAGAGAATGACATGAGCTAGGGTTATGACATTAAATTCTAGCCTGGCCTTTCATTTGCTGGACCAGACAAAGAATATTACTCTTTCATTAAATCTCAAAAACACATATCATGCATATTTTTTATTAAAATGCTGGTGAATCTCAAAAACACTGTCATACATATTTTTAATTAATCTCAAAGTTTTCAACAAGTATACTAAGAAATGATAAAATTATTATTTAAAAAATTAAAATAATTAATTCACAAGGTGACACCACATGCAAAAGCACCAGCAAAAGGAAATAAATGCCATTAAAGTCTACGAAGCTGCCATGGATCAGCTCAGTACAAAATATGGCCACTTAATTAGCAGTCCAAATATTAACATGCCACAAAGGCTGCACGATCATGATAAACAACAATAAAGATTAAGCTACAGCTGGAACAAGTCCGGGTTGGGCGAGTTATCCTTGTCATTCTCGGGTGGCCTCCCCGTGCCTCGTTCTGCAGAAGCTCGGGGAAATTAATTTTCCAGCCATCATTCTTCTGCTGCATTTCTTATTCTGAGATTGCCAATTACTTTGTAGGAACTTTATCATTTAATGGCCATCCTACAGGATTATGTGACTAGGTGAGACAGCCTTCTCCTCGCTCCCTCACAACCTGGCCAGCACGATGCTGGGGTGGGCTACCACATCGTTGAGACTGTTGAGATCTGGTTGTTCGAGAAGGAGAGGCGTGTAGAGGCACTCGGCTCATAGTGCATGGTGCATACCTATTGGTTATGTATAAAAATAACTGCATTATTTTTCCTTTTGTAAATTCGATTATTCACATGTTCTCTCCCTTTTGTTTCAAGGCAACTGCAATCGAAGGTTTGAAAGGAAGTCTTCAAACAGATTATGTTTCGAAGGTAAAGAGCCCTTGCCCCCAACTTTTAATTTTCATGCTTATGCTCCATTCATGGAGAATTAATATAATTAATATATTATGTGATGTTCTAGATCTTAAAATCTTGGTATTTAGAGAAAATTTTAACTGGTCTGGTAGCGATCTTCGCACTGTCATGCATATTAAAAGCTTTTTCATCTATTGTGGTGTTATTCTCTTCGATGTTCCAATTCTTATGTTTTACTGCCTGCGTGTTACTTTTGTAGATCCTTGATCTGGGTATTTGTGCAGACACCATAATTGGTAATGGCATGATAAGAGGAATTTCTGGCGGGCAGAGAAAAAGAGTAACGACTGGTAATGACTGAGATCGTTTCTCTGTATCAGTCTTTCGGAAGTTTGGGTTACATTTAATTTTGAATGAGAGTCAATGGTATTCATTCCGTCTGCAGGGGAAATGATCGTGTCTCCTATGAAAACTCTCTTCATGGATGAAATATCAACTGGCTTGGACAGCTCTACTACTTTTCAGATCGTGAAGTGCCTGCAACA
>ML824950.1:0-41672 GCA_009831015.1 Picea engelmannii
TCTCAAAAAACCTTCATTTAGGCCCTCAAAATGGCCCCGGAAGTTAAAACCTGCTAAAAATAGTAAATTGCCAAAATTGCCAGAAAACTATTTTGAGCCAGTCGGAAAAGGTGGGTGGCCACCGATATCCACCTGGATCACATATATTCATCTCCATATATATCCTCACATGACGAATCCGATCGATCGCTGTTCCTTTCCATACTTATCCAATTTTATGGCCGCGATTGCCGGGTTGGCGCTTTCGAACTTTGCTGCTTCTTGTTGCGTTATATACATCTTGCACTCAAAACTTCCATGATTTCAACGAAATTTGCGAACCGAACAACATCCTGCAAATTGGGAGATGATTTACATTTGAACCAGAAATAATCTATTAATATCTATTAATATGAATATTATTGGAATAAATATAAAAACTTTCTCTTAGCCACTACTTAGCCAATTATCTGGCCACCATGTCCCGGGTTTGCGGTATCCAACACTTATGTTCCTTGTTCCATCATATACATCTTGTAGTCGAAGAACTTCCGTGATATGCAATTTATGCTTTTACTAGTGAGAACTCACTAGGGGTTCGAAAAGATTGGCATTAATAAACGAAAAATAGATTTTCTATTATGAGATACTTTCCCCTTTTCCCCTTTTCTTCTTCCCGTCCATTATCGCTTTCTGGTTATATACTTAGTCACCTTTCTATGATCGCGGGTTCCAGGGTTGGCGGGCTGACATATCTTCATCTCCATCTATATCCTCACATGACGAATTCGACCGACTATTGTTCCTTTCCATACTTAGCCAATTTTATGGTCGAGGTTGTCGGGTTGGCGCTTATGAACTCAACTACTTCTTGTTCCATGATATACATCTTGCACTCAAAACTTCTGTGATCTACAATTCCACCGCGGACTCCTCGAACTCGCAAGCTTCACTCTACGAGGGTTCACAAATGTCTCAAAGTATTTGTCCCTGCCTTCCATCCCCACTAACTTTGCGTCCTTCCTAATATACATTAACTATGCTCTTACTAGTGACAACTGAACACACTGGTATGAAAGAATTTACACCTGGTCCTCCGCCATATACAAATTGACTATCAGACTCCGACATCGTCCCCTCTTCCGTGTTACACATTATGCATTCAAATGTTCTGAGCTATACAATTTGACCGTCGGGCCCTCACGTCTTCTAGGGAGACCTTGTCACCCTATTTTGGATCCTCGCGTTGGCGGGTTCACAGAATCTCCAACTCCTAGTCACTTTTCCATGTTCCACCCATCCTCGTACTTCTTTCCAAATATGCAACACCAAAGGTTTAATACTAAAACACCATCATGCAACAACTGTAAAGATTGTCATCAATAAGCAAAAGTCTCGAGGACCAACCATCCCTACAAATCTTATCCAGAAACATGCAAAGAAGATCTTTCTAGGTAATGGAAAAGCTATTACAAATTTCAATATATTAACGAAAACAAGTCCGGGCCAATGATTCCCTATTCCATACTTGGACACTTTTTCGATTGCGGGTTCCCAGATTGACGACCTCGAAATTGTGTTTGGAATCTTCCGCAACTTGCAAACAGTGCCCAGAGTTCCACGATATACAATTTGTCCGTTGGAATGCCTCGTCACGAGCCCAACCGTCCGTCGTTCCTTTCAATACTTAGCCCCAAGTTGGATGTATCTCCATAAAATTGTACATTTACTATGTATCAAGTTCGCCCTTCTGTTTCCCTGTTTCATACTTAGACATTTTTTCGATTGCGGGTTCCAGGACAACGGGCTCAGGATTGTGTTTCCAATGTTCCATGACTAGCAAACAGTACCGGGAGTTCCACGATATACAGTTTGTCCGCATGAATGCATCATCTTGCCCTCTATACTAAAATGCCATCATGAAAAAATCGTAAGGATCGTCATTAATAAGCATAAGTCTCGAGGACTAACCAACCCTACAAAACTTGTCCAGAAACATGCAAAGAATATCTTGCCAGGTAATGGGAAAGCTATTACAAATTTCAATATATTAGCGAAAACAAGTCCGGGCCAACGTTTCCCTATTCCGTAGTTGGACACTTTTTCGGTTGCGGGTTCCCATATTGATGGCCTCAAAATTGTGTTTGGAATCTTCCGCAGCTTGCAAACAGTGCCCGAAGTTCCGCGATATACAATTTGTCCACTGGAATGCCCCGTCACGAGCCCGACCGTCCGCCATTCCTTTCAATACTTAGCCCCAAGTTGGCTATATCTCCATGAAATTGTACATTTATTGTGTATCGAGTTCGCCCTTCCGTTTCCCTGTTTCATACTTAGACATTTTTTCAATTGCGGGTTCTCGGACTGGTGGGATGAGGATTGTGTTTCCAATGTTCCATGACTAGCAAATAATACCCGAAGTTTCGCGATATACAGTTTATCCACAACAATGCATCATCATGCACTCTATACTAAAACGCCATCATGCAACAACCGTAAGGATCATCATTAATAAGTAGAAGTCTCGAGGACTAACCATCCCTACAGAACTTGTCCAGAAACATGCAAAGAAGATCTTGCCAGGTAATGGAAAAGCTATTACAAATTTCAATATATTAGCAGAAACAAGTTCGGGCCAGCGTTTCCCTATTCCATACTTGGACACATTTTCGATTGAGGGTTCCCAGATTGACGACCTCGAAATTGTGTTTGGAATCTTCCGCAACTTGCAAACACTGCTCGAAGTTCCGCGATATACAATTTGTCCGCTGGAATGCCTCGTCACGAGCCTAGTCATCGGTCGTTCCTTTCAATACTTAGCCCCAAGTTGGGTGTATCTCCATGACATTGTACATTTACTGTATATAGAGTCCGGCCTTCCATTTCCCTGTTTCATACTTAGACATTTTTTCGATTGCGGGTTCCTGGACTGATGGTCTCAGGATTGTGTTTCCAATGTTCCATGACTAGCAAACAATATCCAGAGTTCCGCGATATACAATTTGTCCGCAGGAATGCATCATCATGCCCTCTTCCATGTTACACGTTCTGCGGTCAACACTCCCGAGAGATACAATTTGACCCTCGGGCCCTCACCTCTGCTGGTTGTATCTTGTAGCTCTATTTCGAAGCGTCACCAACTACTTTCGATAATTAGCCATTCCTCACTTGTTGTTCCCTATCCCTGCCACCTTCTTACTTCTCTTTGGAAATGAAATTGGCAAGCTTTAATGCTAGAACTTCGTTGTGCATGAACCTTAAACATGTCATTAGTGACCGAAAGGGTCCGCCATATACAAATTGACCGCCGGACTCCCATATCATCCTCTCTTTCGTGGTACACATTTTGCATTCAATTTTCGAGACGTACAATTTGACCCTCGAGAAGTCACGTCATCTGGGGAACCATTGTCACCCTAATTCTGAAGCCCATCCGACGACTTTCCATACTTGCCCATTTCATGGAATCTCTTTCGCAGTTTCTCGGGTTGGCGGGTTCATGGAATCTCCAATTCTTAGGCACTATTTACTATGCTCAACCAAGGTTTAATGCTAATATCTCATCATGAAACAACCATATAGACCACCATTAAAAATCAAAAGCGTCGACGAGACAGTGAAATTTAATTAAATCTCGACTCCTCAAATTTAAATTATTTTATCTTCTCTTATTTTCTCTTTTCTGCCCAGAGACATGCAGAAAAGATCTTGCCATGCAATGGGATATATATTACAAGTTTCAATATATTAGCGAAAATGAATCTGCCCAACCGTTTCTCTATTCCATACTTGAGCCACTTTTTTGATTGTGGGTTCCCGGATAGGCGGGCTCACGTTTGCACCTCCATTGCTCCGTGTTATCATACCCTCTTCGGTGTTATGTGTATTGTACTAAAAAAGTTTTGAGACATACAATTTGACCCTTGCGTCCTCACCTCCAACAATTGTACCTTGTAACCCTATTTTGAAGCCCACCCGACCGCTTTCGATAATTATACACTCCTTAACTGCTCTTTCCCTTCCCCGCGACCTTCATACTTCTTTCTTAATATGCAATTAGTAACCTTTCATGATAACAACTCACCATGCAGGAATCATCACTATTGTCATTAATGAGCGACACGCTCAAGGAGATCTCCCTTTAATACACATTAAACCAAGATATGCAGAGAGTTATATTGTCCTTTCCGATTGTTCATCTCAAACACGGGTCGTCGCGTTGGCCTGTTAAATAAATCTCCAATGCTTAATCACTCATTGTCGTATCCACAATGTTCACACTTCTATGTGTGCAATTACTAGTCTTTAATGTTAACAACGCACCATGCAATAGCTGTCGAAATTGTAATTAATGAGAGAAAGTCTCGAGGAGATCTCCCATTCACATGCATTGGACCAAGATTTGCGCAACATTATATTATCCCTTCCAACTCTACATTTCAATCATCGTCTAGAGAAAACAAACATTCTTGTAAACTTATGGCAGTAGGTCGACAACAATTTTGTGGAGATACAATGAATATCTTCGAATGTCAGGACCAAAACTTCCAGTGGTCTAGGGCATACTCTTACTATTCATCCCGTTCCACCCAAAACAAAGTGATTTGGACCTTTGGAATCGCTTGTGCAGGCTATGTCCCTGAGGTTTTTGACTGTAAGGAGGTGGTCTCTTGGTGCATCGAAAAATATATTTCAAGCCAAAGAATTATTCCACCGCGCGACCATTCTCCTATTTCTTTGTCACCTCAAGTCTTCCGCAAGATGTTAAAATTGCCGGAGCCAACATTGACCTTCAGAGGACAAGACTCCAAGCAATTCCTAGAAAAACATGATAATGGGTTGGACATCTTAGCCGAGTTCCTCGAAGACCTGACAACAGTTCCTGAAGATATCAAAAAGTTGCAAGTAAGTTCCTTTAGAAATCCATTCCAGGAAATTGCTTGACTGTTTAAAAGAATAACGGGACAGACATCCACGACAATCATTTCCCGTATAGTTATTTATATTTTGTACTTCATAGTCAAGGAACAATTCATTTTTGATTGGGGGAAGCTAATTTCCATTGAAATCTGTTCCCAGCTGTCATGATTCAAAGAATCAAATAAATTTTATATGTCATCCTACTTGATTTTCGCAATAGTCCATTGCTGTCCATTTCCAAAACGGTCTCTTTCCAAGAAAATAAACTGTGGATTCAACCCAATAACATTCTGGTACCAGGCCCTATGGAGGCACAAGGCCTCCCATTGTTTTTATGAAGTTTTTAATGACTTTGTCTCAATTTTCAAAGATTTATTGTTAGGGAAGGATGCTCCCCGGATGTCTGGCCAGGCAACCAAGTTTTTGAACGGGAAGGGGACACTTGAACAAAAGGAAAATTACAGTGTACTAATGGTCTTTGGATTCAAGGAAAATCCTTCTTTCCTTCCATGCCACATCACATACAAGATGTTTGTTACATAAATAACAAGGAAATACATCCATTGGCTGCATTTTTTCCATGACAAGAAAAAAAAAAACAGTTCATTCCTCTACCCTCGAAAGTCGGGGACTTTGTGAGCAGAAATGTCAACAAGATTGACGAATTCGCAGGCCATTTCAAGAACTTGAACCTAACATATGTTGAAAGGATAAAAGGGTTCGACCCTAATGGGATTTTTTGAGAACATTTACTAGCAGTTGGCTTTAGCATCTCTTTTATACATAGACGCCTGACGAAAGACAGAGACAGTGATGACAACACTCCTGCTTCTGGTGATTGCGACGTAGAGACATTGCGAAGCGCGACTGAATTGTACAGACAATAAGGAAAAGTATCCGGTGAGAAGAGTGTCCAGTCCCTCACCAACACTCCCAAGAAATTGAAAGTGAGAAGATGCAACTTGAAATTGAAACTAAGCACATGCACAAAGTTGGCCCGTCCGCAGACGCGATGCACCATAGTTCCACAATGGAAATAGCTGAGACTGACATTTTTGACGAAGATGAATCCTTCGTATTCCAGAGCACTGTTTTTGATAGCCAATCTAAAAATATGGTCATTGAAAAGAGAGATGTAACAAATAGGAAAGAAAAATCTCGTACAGAGATTAACTTTAGGAAAATGCGGCTGTCCCAAATCTTCGTATTTCACCGCGTAACTGGTGATGCTCTTGATGATTCCATTGGAGGAATTGAAGCAGAGAGTGCCATATTGGAAGACCGTGTCAAGGAATTTGAGGAGGCTTTCATTGCTACCCCAGAGTTTGCCAGTCCTTTAGCAAAAACTGTGCATGCTACCCCTGCAACCAAGTTAAAAGTATCCTCCAACTTCCTCGCATCGTGTAGAGTCCTTGTAGAGAATAACATCAAGAAAAGAATGCAGTTAGTTACTGAAGCCTGGGAAACATCACAAAATATAACTTCCTTTCAAAAGAGAGAAAATAATTTGCACGAACATTTGCAGACGAATTTAAAAGATGATCAACATTTCTATGAACAGATGCTGACCCCTTTTTCCAACCATGCCATCAACAACTCGGATCTGAAAAGAAGACAAGAGGATCTCCCCTCCCCAAAGCGGATAAACAAATTAAAATCATGCTAGCAAAAGAAAGTTAAGAACCTGCAGCTCATTGTCGAATCATGTGAATAAGCCATATCAGAAAAAGAAGAATTATTCAGAAACCTGACCCAAATAGACTTAGCTGGAAGTACCAACGAGGTTCAAGACCCAAACTTAGTCCTCAAGTCCTTATCAATGACCAACGAAGCCTTCGATGAACAACTTGATATTTTAAAGGGGTTGTCTTTAGAAAAGTTTTATGGCATCCTTGAATATCGTGTAGATGAGCTCGAGAACTGGATATTGGACTATGCATCACACAATGAAGAAATTGAACAAGCTCTACATAGTATTTCTACGGATTTAAGGAAATTAGAAAACGAGCTTTTCAACATAGAAATCCAGGATGAAATCAACGTGGCCCCCATGAGAAGCTACATTGAAGAATGGTTCCAACAGAGAATGGACAACCTCATCGAGGAAGGGCAACAACCGGTTGGTAGGATTCCAGGGACCGTCGACGACAGTAACAAAAACGCATCGGCTTCATAGTAAGTCTATACTAATGTCATCTTGTTTTCTTTATCAATCCAGTTATTCTACCTCTTTAAATATAAATCTCTAACCAAAGGATCATAACTTCCAATTTCTTCTTTTCAGGTCTTCCTCTCTACCGTCACACACTTCTTCTTTCCACAGTTCTAATTCTTGTACCTATTTCTTTTTATGGTCTGCGTGAGCCCCAATCCCAGTCTATATGACAAACACATTTGAATTTCCAGAAATATGGAACAAATTTTAGAAATATGTAACACACATTATTAATTTTTGATAAATTTCAAAGAAAACTATGCTTGATGTCAGGAAATTGTGTTTGTTATATTTGAATGTTTAATGTGTATATAACAGATTCCAGAAATATGTAACAAACATTATTAATTTGTGATAAATTTCAAAGAAAACTATGTTCGATGTCAGGAAATTGTGTTTGTTATATTTGAATGTTTAATGTGTGTGTTTCTTGGTCCTTTTTTCGAGGAACCTTTGTTGCAAAACATTATTAATATTTGATAAATTTCAAAGAAAACTAATTCGGAAATGCTAATTTTTTTTTTCCTTCAACTATGTTGGGTCTATTATATTTGAATCCAGTGGCCAAAGTCATCCTCTACATGGATACCACATGTACTTCAACATGCATTTATTCCCATTCCAACCTGACAGGGACTACATTTCCATGCAACACTTGTTACAAGTAGAAAATTAGTGAACTTGGTCTGCCTATGAAATTAGAGCATGATGAAAGGGTAACATAATTTAACAAATAGTTTATTGAGCAATTCCTTAAATTAGTCCATTGTAGCTCAATGTTTTTTTAGAATTCTACCAAAGGTTATATTGCTTGATGATTTTGTTTATGAGAAAATTGTAAAGTGTAAGCGTTGTGGAAGAGGTAAGGAAGAATGCTTTGCCATCTATTTCTAAGGTGTCTACTGACATTATTAAATATAGGTACAAATAACGAATAATAGAAATTGCCATTGAGTGGCTTAGGTTCTTTTCTTCTAGCATGCATATTATGCATATTAAACAATAGTAGGAAATGTATAATGTATGATTCTTTTATTGCAATATTGTTTTGAATGGCTCAAAATGCCACTGCAAACATAAATCACAACTACCACTGCATCTGCATTCATTATTTTTTTGTAGTAAAAAGATAACTTTCAATTAACTACAAGGTCGTTTTACAAAATATTCTTCTAAGGTTGATGTTCTTTGGGTGGTTCATTTTCCAGATTCTGCTTATAATAATTGTTTGCATTGAGAATTGTGCCTCTAAAATTTTTAAAACATTGGAAAATATAATTATGAGATTAGGAATATCATCATTCATATTATTCAGTAAAAGAGTTTCAAAAGAGGGGCTTGAAAGGCATCATAGTTGAAGAGTGATAAAATTCATATCATAGTAAGGGGATGAAAGTTGGGTGCCTAATGATTGTGATATTATTTGGGAAGACTCACCTCCCTGTCTATAAGGCCTAAAAAATAAGAAGTATAAGTTATTTAATCTTTATAATGTCTTAGAACAAAGTTGAATTTTAAAACTATATGTAAATAAGTAAACCAAACCCAAATCCTATTTAATTTGGGAATTCTAAGAATAAAATCTTAATACTATTGAGAGTTTTAATAGTTATAAGTCTAGATTTTGTGCTATACCATGTTTTTGTTACAAATTTAACCCTTACTTTATGTAATATTAATGAGTAGTGATGCCTAGTTACGATGAAGACTATATCAAGTGAGTTATCCATTTCGTGAAGCTTTCCCACCTAAATTCCTAAAAAGAATATAGTAGAGGTCAATCTATAACTATAATGCTAGGACAAACAATTGACACCTAGGATATTGGAGAGGACCTTGTTCCTTGAGATCATCATACCGATATGAATACAACTCTACGTGAAAAGAAAATTGTAATGAGGGATTGAAAGGTGAATGCACATTTTACTCAAAATGATTGTGATTGCATATATTGTTATACTCAGATACTAATAATATTATTATTAAGCATACTATCTAGTAGCAAACCGGAAAGAAGGTGAGCAAAGTTTATGGCAAAGTTCACATATGATTGAAAGTTAGAAAGACACTGATATATCTTGCTTACCTCTATATTGTTGTGATAAAAGTCACGTCTTGTATAGTGAAAGTAAAGAACATGTATTTTCCACTCAAGAACTACAACAATTTAGTTGCACCTTCAATATATGACAACCATGCCTAGGGGAATGAACTCTAAACGACGTTGAATCATTTCACACTTGTATATGTGCCATCCAAATAATTTTCTTTGTAAACAATGTCACATTTAAAAATTGCAACGACCACCCAATATAATTGTGCACATTTATTGCATTTATAAAAACATATAAAATGACCTCGATATGAGTTCAAAAAAAGGAAACATTAATTTTTAAGCTTTTCAAATTGTATATTATTCATTTAATTTTGAATATAACAATAATAATAATTTTGTAAAAATATTTTATTTACATCATTCTCAATAAATAAATAAATATATAATCAAATTTTAAAAATTAAAAAAATATTTATTTTTAAAACAAATAAATAATAAATCAATACAAAACATTAAAAAAAAATTCGTTAAAAAAAAAAAGAAAAAAAAGTGATACTTTGACTTCATCCCAAAAACAATAATAGTCGTGGAAGCAAGGACTAAAAAGAACCACTCACAAACTAACTTATATTTGTTCCAAGGAAGGCATTTCCACACTAACAAGACAAAAAAATACCAAAGGTTAAAGACACCTTTTAAGCCCCACCAGTATAGGTTGAAGGTATTTTTTAAGCACACCAAATTGGGCATCGTGCTTTTGCACATTGGGGAACCATCAAAGGAAAAGGTGAAAGCATAACAACATGGAGAATACAAAAGGAAAAGGTTAAAGCCAAGAACATAGAGAATCGATCTAATAAATCATATGGATTGGCCATCAAAGGTTTTAATTCTCAAGGTTTATAGGTTTAAATCAATGTAATAAAGCATATGGATTGACAATCAAAGTATATATGTACTAAGGTTCCCTTTAGTAAAGGTGCCAATTATATGGGTGTATATGAGGAATGTAAGCATACAATGTGTTTCAGATACAAAATAAATCTATAATGTCAAGGTTATATGTTATTTATGCATCTTTATGTGTACATGGAAGTATATAGTAATAATAATATACGTGCAAGTTTATTTCAGGGAGAATCAATATTTAAGAAAAAAAAGAAAACGATGTCTCTTTCAAATTTCAAAGCATGGTAAATGAGATCTATTCCATCTCATTGTTTTTAGAACAGCCAAGTATCAATGTGTTCCAACAATAGGTGGAAACGAATTTATACACTTTATAAATTTGAGGAATTTTTTCTGGAAAAAGTATCAATGTGTTCATCATAAAGGTGGAAATGATTATTAATATATATGATCCCCAATGTGTTCATCATAAAGGTGGAAATGGTTATTAATATATATGATCCCCATTTTGTGGAAGACGGATTTAGTGAGGATATTTTATGGTTGAAAAGTCCCTCGGGTAAGAGGCTTTTTAAAACAATCTAAATGTTAATGTATATATTTTTTAATAAAATAAAATGTATTATTATGTTTTTCTAAAGTATTATTTTTTATTGTTTTATAAAAAGTTGTGAAGTCTATATTATATTAATAATGATGATGATTGATGATGTTTATTAAAATTAATTTAAAAAAAATAAAAAAATTATTTGATTTATTTTAAATTTTATTTCTATATTAAAAAATGTTAAAGAGAAGTTTTCTTATATTTTTGATAAGTTAAAATATTAAAAAAAATTATATTGTTCTAAACATTTTAAAATTGAGATTTAATGTGACATTTGAAGAAAAAGTATTTTTCTTTCTTCTCCTACAATTTTTATTTTTATTTTTTCATAAATCCTATTTCGCTATAAAATTCATAAAAGTTTGTTTTTATTTTAATAATATTAAAATTTTAAACTATTTACAATAAAAATATACTTTTAATCTTTTAAAATAAGATTAATGATCTCTTTATAATGTTTTAATATAACACAAATTACAACATTTCTCAATTTTATCTCTTAAATTTATCTTCTAAATAATTTGAATATAAAAAATTAAAATTTCACAAATTAATCTCACTTTCTTTTTGTTTTTTACTAAGGTGGCAAAATCTATCATAACTCATTTGTCAATCGCTAGTGAGAATAACCATCATTGGCTACTATCCACGAATGCAGGTTGACTTATCCTTGTTATTCAAGGAAAATCATGCCACCTAAAATGACTTGTTGGTGATCCATAAGGGGGTAGAGTTTCACTCTTTCCAAATGCCTTTGAGTTTTGGGTCTAAACCTATTTCTTTACGTCCGAGGAAGATAAGCTCTTATCCAATCATAAATAATTTTAAGTCTTACTCCAAAACCAAAAAGTAGTTTTAACCTAGACAATATTTGCAAGAAAGCCAATTTCCCTTGTAACCATCATTGAAGCTACTTCTAATAAAATATATACTCTTAACCCTATAAATAAAACCAGATACCATCGATATCAACAATATCTCAAATTTTTTTCCTTATGAAGGGTGTGTTTAAGATTTTTTTTCCTTAGAGAGAAGTTGACTTTCCATTAAATGGACATAAATCTAGTGGAATAATTTATAATTTATTTACTTGGGTTATTAACAAGTTAGGAATTCAATGGGTTCAAAGCACCTTATTTTCAACTTCCTTCTTAATATTATTGAGTGGTGTTCCCACAATCCATTCTAACCAAGTAGAGTGCTGTGCTTTAGTAATAATAATTAATGATCTTATCAGGTCATTAAAGGATGAGGTAAAATCATTAAAGTTTTCAAAGATCAAAACAATTTTGTTTTAGGGATGTTCATGGTCATTAACGGATTAGGTAAAATCATTAAAACTTTCAAAGACCAAAACAAAAAAGATTAGGGATGCAAAACCAACAAAATCTTGATAGTTAGTATCTCACTTGTAGTTGGTAAACAACATTCTGTTTTTTAAAGACACTACAATGCAATGAGACAATTCTTTCCAAAATGACTTTATTCTGTTTCTCAAAACTTTAAGAGGGAAGATAAACATCATCGTGTAGTGTGTCCAAGACAATAAGTGAATACAACTCAAGAGAACTAGCTCAAATGGGTAATCTTGACTAAGCTTTGTTATATCATCGTAAAGTAAAGGTTAAACCCTTCATGCATGGGTGGCTAGAAAGAAGAATGTAAGTAACGATGATATATTCAGGTGGTAAGCACTGTGGAGCCAAGGGTGTTATCAAAACACCAATTTCTACAATTTATAGATGGTTTTTCAACTGCGGGGAAGGAACCAATACAAAGGCATAACTTTTGGGAATTTGGGCAACTCTCACACTGGCTACACATCTGTCCCTTCAAAAAATTAAGGCACTGGGAGACTCAAAGGTAATTATAAAATGGCTAAACAATAGAAGAAGACTCCAGGCTAGCGCCATTGAAGGATGGAAGCAGAGAACAAAGGAATTAATAAAAAAATTTCAAGAAATTAGCTTCCAACATATATTCAAGGATTTTAACAAGGAGGTAGATCAACTATCAAAACAAGCTATTCATGAACCTGAAGGCAGAATTACATATTACAAATGGGAAAACAAGATTGCAAGTCCCATGAGTCATCTCATCCTTTTCTGATATCATTCTTATATCATTATTATGAGATTGTTTAAAATATTTTTGGACTATGGGTAAAAAGATCGGGGACAATATCCTTTGATTTAGAATATGGTATATGTAGTTTTTCCTTTTGACGTATCGATCCACTAAGACCTGTAAGAAAGCTTATGCCTGGACAATTTTTTGAATACTGTGTACTGTCAGTCTTGTTTTAATGACTGGAACCATGCTATGAACAGAAAGATGTAAACAAAATTATACTCTAATATAATTTTGAGCAAAATTTCTATTGGAAAAAAAAGTAACAATGATGTATGAAATAATTGAAACGATACTATGCAACACCTAAGATCGTGAATTAATCTTTGTGCAAGCAATGTGTGTATCATGACTTTACATTGCTCATCTCGATCGTGGCATAACACTACTTAAAAAATTAGGGATCATTGCAAAATAAAAACTTTTAGAATAGTCTATGTAAGAGAAAACAAAAGGAGACTCTATTCAAGTGTACTATTCAAGTATATGCATTAAAAGATACCTCGTGGTAATGTTATAATAATAAAAGTATACATCACTTGTACATAATCGATCCATGATGGAATTTTTTTTTAGAAATGCAACCACCAAGTAGAGGCAATCATAAAGTCACATATTGTCAAAAATAAAAACTTTTTGGGTTGTGAATTTTGCACCACCCTGATAACAACACTGAGGCTTCACACCCACACATAGGTGGTGGTATTGAGTAAGATCTCAACATCTTTGGTTCGTTTGTAAATCATGGTGTTATTCTATTAAATGCCTATAGTACTTCATCATTCAAATGTGTGATTGCATCTATAGATTATGTGTGACATCCCAAGCCACCAACAGGTTGGGCAACGCCACTTCTCGGATGTTTCACTTAGCTCTGATACCATTTTGTGAATTTATATGCATGCATATCTAACACAATTAACAATTACAACGTTTAGTTAGTGCCACTTGTTCATGCAGAAATAATCATTAAAACATACCGACAATATATGCATACACACGACATATTCTAACCATACACAGATTAATGCGGAAATAACAATAATCCTACACACACACATCATAGCTAATATATCCAGGCCTTACTCCTCAAGTTATAACACATGTACAATTACACAACATACAATTAACATATATTTGGTACTTATATTTCAATAAATGACCACCAAACTGCGTGCAAACCTTCCACGAACCTCCTAGGCTTAGATACACTGCTCATCACACTCAGCAGTGGGTCACTCCGAGCTGGGACTAAAATCCACCGGGCAAGGGATTCCTAGGTTAGGAAAGGAAAAAATGAAGGTCACATAGATCAACATGAAGTATTTTCTCCCAGGGCCAGCTCACACTAACAACCTACAACCTCTCATTCCCCACATGCCTGTCCCATCCCATCAAGTGTGATCCTTCTCTGCTCAATAGTCCTTCGACTGCCCCACTTCCCTTTCAGGGCTTCAACAACAGGCCAGACAAGAATTCTCCGAGCACTATAGCTGTAGTTAGGATCCCTTTGGGAAAACACTTCCCCAAAAACCTCTCTCACTTGGAGAGAGTTGCTTGCAGGCCAAACAACCTGCTTCTTCAGTCCACGGGCTTGACAACCCACCTCTTCAAACCACATGCCCAACAACCCGCTTCTTTAGCCCAAATTCTAAGTCAACTCCAGTAAGGGTGATGGAAACAACAAGGCTCGTTATAGCTCATGTGATGGCAGCAACAACAATCGTTAAGTCCAACATAACTCAAGCAAGGTACATGTGTGAACATGAATCCATGGATGAATCGGGAAGGGTGAACGACTTCCAGAAAATCGTAAGGGTCATGAGGAAACTCGAGACTCGTCCCCTGCATGGATGGGAGAAACACCAGAATGGGAAGTGAACCCCCAACGAGTTGGCTTTCCCAGCTATAAATTGCATGCACCCAGGTTGACACATGTCTTCCTGAAGCCGTATGAGTTCCACTTAGCACTTGTTCCCCTTTTTCCCAGGAACTTAGGACAACACGACTTATGTCAACCATATCCTTTGGGGATAATAATCAAATACTATTCCCTTAGAGGTAAGCCCTCTAGCTTAGCCCCTAGGCCTAGACACTGCTCCCTCCCTTACCCTACCTAGTGGAGCTTAGTCCCCCATAACTCTTTCTCCATGGTCGGTCTACACACAAAAGTGTAATTTTATTAATGATATTTGCATTTACATATACTAAAACCAGGTTCATGGCCTTAAGCATCTAGGCTCTCCGGCCTGGTAAACATGTAGGTTTTAGCTTATAAACACTTAGCTCACCAACCTATAAACATAATTACAATTCAACAGGGGATTGAACTTGGGGTGTTTCAATCCCCTCCCCTTATTTTTTCACTGTCTTCAGTGCAACTTACTTACACAACAACAACAAGATTTCCAAAATCTTCAAAAAGATGCGAGTACTCTGCCCTCATAGCATCTTCATGCTCCCATGTTGCATCCTCAGGACTGTACCAGGTCCAATGAACTTTTACAAGCCTTATGGCTTGATTCCAGAGTTGCTTTCTTTTCTGATCCAGTATATGCATCGGATGCACATTAAAAGCGCTTTCCTACTCCACATGAATCACATTCCAATCAATAACATGATTAGCATCAAGTACATATTTCTTAAGCAATGACACATGAAATACATTATGTATAGACATGCATGCAGGCAATGCAAGCCTATATGCTACTGGACCAATTCTCTCTAGGATTTCAAATGGCCCACAATACCGAGCTTCCAGCTTTGAACAATTTCCCAACTTCAGGGAGCTTCTGTTGGCCTTCACTCTTGGGAATACATGATCCCCTACTTTAAATTCCCTGTGAGTTTCGTTCTTATCAACATAACTTTTCTACATGTCTTGGGAAACCTTCAAATTTTGCTTAATCTTCAACATTTGTTCTTCCATTTCCTTGAGCAACTCTAGACCAACCACTACCCTATCAGCTGGGTTGTCCCAACTTACTGGGGTGTTGCACTTTCTGCCATAAAGTGATTTAAACAAGCTCATCTTCAGTGATGCTTGATACCCATTGTTGTAGGCAAATTGTACCAAGTGTAGATAATCTTCCCATTTATATGGTTTATACATCACATACATCCTTAGCATGTCCTCTATCACTTGGTTCACCCTTTCTGTCTTCCCGTCAGACTCAGGATGATAAGCAATGTTGAAGTTCAGATTTGTTTCGAACCCTTTGAATAACCCTTTCCATAAATTTGATGTAAACTTCAAGTCTCTGTCAGACACAATTGTCTTGGGTACGCCATGAAAGCATGCTACTTCCTTCATATAAATATCAACAACATTAGTTTCTTTATGAGTAGTCTTCATAGGAATGAAATGGGCAGCTTTAGTAAGCTTGTCCACCACTACTATGATTGCATCATGCTGCTTGCTCATTCTGGGCAATCCCATGATAAAAGTCATTGTTACCACTTCCCATTTCCACTCAGGAATGGGTAATGGATATAGTAAACTAGCTGGGTGTCTATGATCAACCTTTACCTTTTGACATTCCAAGCATTTGGCTATATAATCAACAATCTCCCTCTTCATGCTTGGCCAATAATATTGGCTTTTGACTGTCGAGATTGTTTTATGATATCCTGGGTGTCCTGCATAAGGCACATTATGCATTTCTTTTAAAATCTCACTCCTTAATTCAGAAGAGTTGGGTACATAGACTTTGTTTCTGTACAGAAGGATTCCATCAATTATCAATTCATAATCTTCAATTTTCTGCTGCATTTTACCTTGCTGCAATTTTGTTACCAATTCCATGTACTGCAAATCTACTTTTGCAGCTTCAGAGATTTGGCCTTTAAGATCCGTCTGATTCATGCTAATGGCTATAGCATGCAGTTCATGCACTCTCCTGCTGAGTGCATCAACCAATTTGTTCTCCTTTCCTTTGATATGCTTGATATCAAAGTCATACTCATAGAGGAATTCCAACCATCTACTTTGCCTAACATTCAAAGTAGGTTGATCAAACAAATATTTTAGACTGTTATGGTCTGTCCTTAGCTCAAACTTCTTTCCCATGAGGTAGTGCCTCCACTTCTTCAAAGCGTGCACTATGGCTGCCAATTCCAAATCATGAGTGGCATAGAGCCTTTAATGCTCTTTCAAATTCCTTGATTAATAACATACAACAAACCCATTTTGACTGAGGAATCCACCCAATCCTTCTTTACATGCATATGTGCATACAATGAAGTCTTCATTTGGATCTGAGATCCTCAAAATTGGAGCACTGGTTAACAACTGCTTCAATTGCTAGAAACTCTTTTCACATTCTTCTGTCCATTGAAATTTCTCCCCCCTCCTTTGCAAGGAAGTGATGGGGTGAGATATTCTTGAAAAACCTGCAATGAACCTTTTGTAATAGCCAACTAGACCCATGAAGGATCTGACTTCTGTCACATTCTTTGGCACTGACCGTTTTCTAATGGCTTCTATCTTTTCAGGGTCCATTGCTATCCCATCCTTTGAAATGATATTCCCTAGGTAGTGAATTCTGTTTTGATAAAATGAGCACTTGCTCAATTTTGCATACAACTGATGTTCTCTTAGCACTTGCAACACCATCCTCAAATAATTCTCATGATCTTCTTCTGACTTGGAATATACAAGAATGTCATCCAGAAAAAAACAATAACAAACTTGTCTAAATATTCTCAGAAAACACCATTCATTAAGCACATGAAAACAACTGGTGCATTTGACAACCCAAATGGCACCACTGTGAACTCATAATGACCATACCTTGTACTGAAGGCGGTCTTGCTGATATCTTCCACTTTAATCCTTACCTGATGGTATCCTGACCTGAGATCTATCTTGGAAAATATCTTTGCATCCTTCAATTGATCAAAGAGATAATCAATCCTTGGCAGAGGATACTTGTTCTTTACAGTCACTTTATTAAACTGTCTGAAATAAATGCACAATCTTAATGACCCATATTTCTTATTCAGAAACAAGACTGGGGCACCCCAAGGTGACACACTTGCGCGTATATACCCCTTCTTCAGAAGTTCTTCAAGTTGCATTTGCAACTCCTTCAGCTCCAGTGTACTCATCCTGTAAGGAATCTTTGATATTGGAGCTGCTCCATGCATCAAATTAATAGAGAAATCAATATCTCTCTTTGGAGTTAGTCCTAGTACCTCCTTGAACACATCATCAAAATCTTCCAGGACTTCATGATCCTCCAAATTTGGCACCTTATTCTTAGATGCTTCCTCCATATGGGTTGCAAATATTTGACAACCCTTCCTGTAACACTTCTTCAGTTGCATTGCTGAGATTTCTTGGACAGTAACTTCCCTGGGAATTCCTTGGACTATCCTCTGATTCCCTTCCTCATCCAAGCAAGTGAATGCCTTGCTACGATAGTCTAAGATGACATGGTGTTGATCTAACCAATCCATACCAATTAGGCAGTCATAAGATCCTAAAGGCAAGATGTTCAAATCTGCCCTTGTGCTCAGTCCATTCATGTCCATAAGACATGACTTAACCATCTCATTGACTTTTCTTTTGGCTCCAGTAGCCAGCTGCACCAACCAAGATTTTATATGCTTGTTTCTTGGCAATTGCAAACTTTCCACCAACCTAGGATCTATATAACTATGACTATCTCCTGAATCAATTAAAATAGTAATGGTTTGGTTGTCTATCATACCTTCCACTTCACTCATATGTGATTGATACTCTGCTTGCTTGTTGTCTAAGGCTGCATAGATCCTTGGTACATTTATTCCCATGTCCCCCACGATTTCATCTCGCTGAACATTGTGAACAACTCTCTCTTTGTCACTTCTGTGAGGATCATCTCTAAACATATGATCACCTTTACAACCCCAACATTGAATAGGTGGTTGCCTTGGCCTTTGACCACCTGTCTCAATCATTCTGGGTTCTCTAGAAGTTGGTTGTCCCTGAGGATTATTTATGAAGAATGGTGGCTTAATTCCCTCCTTCCTCTGATCCATCTTGAATTTCTTCTTGTCTTCCCAAGATTTTTGGAAAGTTGGCCTTGCTTTTTGTTGATCATATAGACACTTATCTCGCCTTATGGTCTCCTCCAATGTTATGGTATCATCATATTGTATTTTTTCACTGATGGATGGTGGCAAACCACTCAAATACCTCTGAATCTTGACTATCTCATCCTTGATGAAAGAGACATACTTCAACAATTCTAAAAACCTTCTTTCATACTCATCAATGGAGATACTTCCCATCTTGGGTTCAAATAACTCTTTCATTTTCTTATCATAATACCTCTTAGTCAAGTATTTCTTTTCAAAATACTTCTTGAATTCCCTCCAAGTAACATCTTTCTCTTTAATGTGTTGCACTTGCATAAGCTGATCTCACCACATGGATGCCTTACCTTTGAGTTGATAGATGGCAATTCTTCCTTCTGCCCATGAAGAGTAATTACGCAATTGGAAATACTTTCTCATGCCCCAAAACCATGTCTTTGCATCTTCATCCTTCTTGTGCTCCCCATCAAACGTAAGAGGTTTGATTTTGTTCATTTCTCCTCATAGCTCATCCTCACCAGACCTCTTATGCTTCCTAACAGGGGATAGGCTTGAGCTGATGTGTACTCTCTTATTGGAATGCCTCGGGGAGTGTTGGTGATGTCTGCTATCACTTTTTGTTCTTCTGTGACTTCCTGATTTGCTTGAGCCACTCTCCCTATCCAGTTTCTTTTCTATCCTTTCCAGGCTCTACATCAACTTTATGTTGAATTCTCCCTGTTTCTCCATGGCTTTCATGAGATTTTTGTTATCTGCTTGGTGAGTCTGGACATCTCTCTGCAACTTTTCAATGATTTTCATCATGTTTCCTTCTTTATCTATCTCTTCTCCATTCCCATTGGAGTTCGATTCTTCAACTCCTAAATGGACGTCCATTCCTCTAACTTCATTTTTCGAACTGTAAGCACCCTGTGCCTTTCCCATTTCTCCGCACTATGCGACAATTCGGTTCGGTTCCGACAATTGTTAATTATGCAAAATGTGTAGTCAACCGAAATTTTGTCAGGCTAATAGACGTTACTAATTTTCCAGAATAAACCAATTTGATTCAATAAAATCAATATCAGATTCCATTTTCAGCGGGTCTTGTTTGGTCAAGAACCCCTTCATCTTTTATCTCTAAGCCCCGCTCTGTTTTGCAACAAATTTCGGGCGCTAGCTCCTTTTCTTCAACCCTTGGTTCGCATGGGATGATGATTATAACCCAACGCTTATGATTTGGGTGCTTATCCGAAGCCTTGAAACTTCAGGCTCTAGGCTTTGGAGGTTTCCCTTTTTCCACCCATCCCAACATCACAGAAAAACGAACTGTAGAATGGGTGAAGAACGACGGATCTACGGTCCACATTCCTTCATCCACCATTTCTTCCGGAGCATCAAGTCTCCAGACTTCATGATCTGGCGCCATGCGTCCACTGGGGCCCACGTTTTTCGTGCTTGAACTAATAAATGCCGAAAATGTCACATCAACTTTAGTACTTTTCAAATTGCGGGGACATGGGTTGGTGATTTTGGAGTAACTCGCCGATCGTTCCACAATTATCTCCATGCTGACATGTACCCCACTTGGGAAACTTTGGTTTGGATCGGGGGACTGCTTTGCAGAATTATTTGTCGCACAACTTCAATCTCCACAATGCCTCCTGGCCCTCGATCTTAAGAGATCGTGACCAGAGTTAATGCGGGCCCGATCCATCTAACTTCTTCGTCACACTTAACTACCTTGTGCCACTACCAGGAGTGCCACTCGGTAGGACACACGAAGTTGACACGTGGTCCAATCGGGCGAGTGAGATATGTCACGTTCTAACTGCATTTCCATCTTACCAAGGTTCCTAACTCACTTGAATTTGGCACACATCCCATGTGTCCACATCATCCCTAGTGACGTCAGTAGGTCACGTCACTTTGGGACTTCAGGGTTTGGGAGATTTCACCTTAGCATACCCCGTTTCTCTCGAATGTTGAATTCCCAAACAAGTCGATCTTCTGATACACGTCTCCTTCGACAAACAATTTAGATTAATTTCAGACTTCGACACTTTGGGAGTTTCCACTCTATTCACACCTTGCTTCTCCCGAATGTCGTATTCCCAAACAAGCTAACTTGCTGACACGTGTTCCTTGCTTGGATCGACAAACAAGAGATACACAAAGTTCACTTTGTCTTCTCTACACATGACCGAGTGCTGTGAACTCGGATTAACATTTGGGTGCTTATCTCACTTTGAAAGATCGCTAGTCATGCCTTAAAGAATCATGAAGATTAACGACCAAGAGTGATTGTGGAAACTCAACTTGCTCACGCTTTAATTTCCTTCCCGATCTCTGCAATGCGGAGATGATCGCCCGCAGTGGTATCGATATCCATCGTTGATCTGTTGATCTAGCAAGATCAACAATCCAGAGGGATTGCAAAGTCTCAACTTACTCTCTCTTTAATTTCCTTCCCGATCTCCACAATAGCTCCCCACCATCGACCTCCCTTCCATGAGATCTAACAGTCATGACTTACTCTTCGCTCGATCTGACAACTTATCTTGCTCTCGCCCATATATAACAACCCAACCCATGAATGTTGTAATTTCTTTCTCTGTGGCCATTTCTTAATCTTGTTACACCTCATGTGTTTCCGAACACAATCTAAGTGTTTTTTCAATGCCATTCTGGCACTTTGTACCTAAAAATTATCCGGACTTTCTACGTCGAATTTCTTGTTCATGGCCCATCCAGGTTCTGGTTAGAAACCATGGGCTCTGATCTTGAATTTTGTCCATTTCGACAATAATTCTTTTTTGAAACTTTTTCTTCAGCTTCCACTAACATGGCCCATCCAAACTTAGTGTTGAAACCATGGCTCCGATACCATTTTGTGACGTCCCCAACCACCAAAAAGTCGGGCAATGCCACTTCTTGGACGTTTCACTTAGCTCTGATACCATTTTGTGACGTTCCCAGCCACCAACAGGTGGGGCAACGCCACTTCTCGAACGTTTCACTTAGCTTTGATACCATTTTGTGAATTTATATGCATGCATATCTAACATAATTAACAATTACAACGTTCTGTTCATGCCACTTGATCATGCAGAAATAATCATTAAAACATACCGACAATATATGCATACACACGACATATTCTAACCATACACAGATTAATGCGGAAATAACAGTAAGCCTACATACACAACATATTTGATATATCGAGGGCATTGTAACACCCCAAGGCCGAGTCCCTACTAAATTGTAATTATGTTTATAGGCTGGTGAGCCAAGTGTTTATAAGCTGAGAGTTACATGTTTATTAGGCCAGAGAGCCTAGATGCTTAAGGCCATGAGCCTTATTTTAGTATATGTAAATGCACATATCATTAATAAAATTATAGTGCTGCGTGTAGACCGACCATGAAGAAAGAGTTATGGGGGACTAAGCTCCACTAGGTAGGGTAAGGGAGGGGGCTAAGTGTCTAGGCCTAGGGGCTAAGCTAGAGGGCTTACCTCTAAGGGAATAATATTTTATTATTATCCCTAAAGGCTATGGTTGACATAAGCCGTGTTGTCCTAAGTTCTTGAGAAAAAGGGGAACGAGTGCTAAGTGGCACTCATGTGGCTTCAGGAAGACTTGTGTCAACCTAGGCACATGTAGTTTATAGCTGGGAAAGCCAACTCGTTGGGGGTTCGCTTCCCATTCTGGCATTTCTCCCCATCCTTGCGAGGGACAAGTCTTGAGTTTCCTCACGACCCTTATGATTCTATGGAAGTCAGTCACCCTTCCTGATTCATCTAGGGATTCATGCTCGCACCTGTACCTTGCCTGAGCCGTGATGTGCCTTAACGATTGTTTTTGCTACCATCAAATGAGCTATATCGAGACATGTTGTTGCCATCACCCTTACTAGAGTTGACTTAGAAGCCGGGCTGAAGAAGCAGGTTGTGAGGATTGTTGTAACATACCCAACCACCCATAGGCCAGGATACACTACCTTCAAGCCCACCCTTGGACTTCGTACTCTTATCGATACTTTATTTAATTAATAAGAATGCATAAGATGCAATATTTAGCGACATGCACAACAATATCTAACACACATGCATAATCTAAGATTTAGTTAAAAAATAATTAAAATACACAGTGGAATACATTCATACATAGATAATAATATCACAACAGAGAGCACTTATCTTTATAAAAAGGCAACACCAACTGGCTGTAGACCAAGTACGTTCCACTCGACCGTAGACATCACTGCTCCAAATCTCAACAGCAGTGTCACCCCCGAGCCAGGGCTATGAATCCACAATGACGATTCTAGAGTGTACTTGGGTTCCCAAACCAGTCAACTGTCAATCTCTCACAGGTTTCCCAACACCCACAACAATCCAAGTACCCAACTCTCTTCCACCCAGCATGTACTATCCCAAGAGAACGAACCTCCACACTTCTTTGCCATGTAGTCCCTCAGGCAATCCTTCTCCTTTTTCCAGGGCCTCCAGCAGAGCTGGTCCAAAATCTCAATGCTGTAATTCTCAGGACTCACAGTTGTGAGCAAAACAGGGCATAGGCCAACACATCTCAGACATGCAGGCCCTAGGTCATGGCTGGATTGCACCAACGACCATTACATCCAACTACCCCATGGCTAATCTTCAGCAGTTTGGTTCCCTTTCCCAGTCCAAGACGCGGATGAGGATGGATCAATGAATGGGTGAGTGGGTGCATGAAAGTGTGTGAGGGGAAATGAATGAACGTACAGGAAATCAATGAACAAGCCATCAGTCGAACCCCCCCATCAGACTAGAGGCTGGTTTAAGTAACTTCATGGGGAATCAAGAACCTCCCGACCTTCCCCAAGAATCTCACGTAACCGATCCCCTCCCTTAGGCAGAAAGGGTAATTAACATAGGAATAAACACTTAGCCCCTCAAGCCCCCTCTCTTGTGGAATCATACCCCCCTATAACTCTAGTCCTTGTCCATCTAGCAACCAACCATGTATTTATTATTAATAATGATAGAACACATTACATGTCTTGGGCACACTGGCCTTTTAATAATTGTTTGGGCACCCTGGCCTTTCAACATTGTAACAATATATTATTTAATACGGGGGTTCAAAATTTGCGGTGTTACATCCCCTCCCCCTTATTTTGGCACAATCCTCAGTGCATATACAAAATAGAGATCAAAATCTCAAATTTATTCAAAAAGTTGTGGGTACTTTGCCTACATGGCATCTTCATGCTCTCATGTAGCATCTTCAGGACCGTAGCAAGTCCACTGAACTTTTACCAGCTCTATAACTCGATTCTAGAGCGTTTTTACCTTTATGTCAAATACCCGTACTGGCTGAACCTGAAAATCTCCCTCCATCTCTACCTGAATCAGATTCCAATCAATAACATGGTTAGGTTCATGTACATATTTTTTTAGTAAATATACATGAAATACATTATGCACATTCATGGAAGTAGGCAATGCAAATATGTATGCAATTGGCCCTATTCTGTCCAATATTTCAAATGGACCACAGAATCTGGTTGCAAGCTTTGTACAACTACCCAATTTCAATGAGATTTTCTTGGGCTTCACTTTCAAAAGTACATGCTCCCCTACTTTAAATTCTCTAGCTATCCTGTTCTTGTCTGCATAAACTTTCTGTCTATCCTGAGTTTCCTTTAAATTCTGCTTGATCTTGACCATCCGGTCTTCCATGTCCTTGAGCAACTCCAACCCAAGTACCATTCTATCTACTGTGTTGTCCCAGCATACTGGAGTATCACATTTCCTACCGTATAAGGCTTAAAATGGGCTCATTCTCAATGAAGCTTGATACCCATTATTATATGCAAACTCCACCAAGTGTAAGTAATCTTCCCACTTAGATGGCTTCATCACATACATTCTCAGCATGTCTTCAATTATTCGATTGAACCTCTTTGTTTTCCCATCTATTTGGGGATGATATGCTGTGCTAAAGTTTAGATTTGTGCCAAATCCTTTAAACAATCCCCTCCAGAAATTGGAGGTAAACTTCGTATCTCTGTCCGAGACAATTGTCCTAGGTATCCCATGCAACCTAGCAATTTCCTTCATGAAAATTTCTGCAATATTAGCTACCGTATGCGTTGTCTTCACAGACACAAAATGAGTAGCCTTTGTTAATTTGTCAACCACCACCATGATTGAATCATGTTGCTTATTCGTTCTGAGTAATCCTGTGATGAAATCCATGGTGACCACTTCCCATTTATTCTATGGAATTGGCAATGGATGCAACAAACACGCTAGGTGCCTATGCTTAGTCTTCACCTTCTGACATTCCATACATCAAGCGATGTAATCAACAACATCCTTCTTCAGTCCCGACCAAAAGAACTGGCCTCTTACTGCTGTAATTAATTTTTGGTAACCGTGATGTCCAACATAAGGAACATCACACATCTCCTTCAGTACCAAATTCCTCAGCTCTCCATAACTAGGAACATAGATTCTATTTTTTTATGCATTAGTAATCCATCTTCCATTATCTCATACTCCTTTATTTTCTGTTATACATCTCCTTGCTGTAAGTTTTCCTTTACATGTAGGTAATGCTGGTATTTAACAAGACCATCTAAAATTCTGCTCTTCAAGTCTGAATTATGCATACTGACAGCAGTAGCATGCATGAGATGCACTCTTCTACTAAGAACATCGACAACTTTATTCTCCTTTCCTTTGATATGCTTGATATCGAAGTCATATTCACTTAAAAATTCCATCCATCTTGTTTGCCTGGCATTCAAGGTCGGCTGTTCAAAAATATACTTCAGGCCAATGTGGTCTGTCCTTAATTTGAATTTCTTCCCCATGAGATAATGTCTCCACATCCTCAAGGTGTGAACAACGACAACAAGTTCCAAGTCATGCATGACATAGTTCCTCTCATGTTCCTTAAGCTTTCTGGACTCATATCCAATGACACGCCCATTTTGCATGAGGACTCCCCCAAGTCCTTCCTTACATGCATCTATACATACCAAAAAACTTTCATTTGGGTCAACAATCTTTAACACAGGTGCACTATTAAGTAATTCCTTCAACATATTAAAATTCTTTTCACACTTGAGTGTCCATTCAAATTTAGTTCCCTTATTTTGCAAAGAAGTGATGGGATGAGCAATCTTAGAGAACCCTACTATGAACCTTCTGTAGTAGCCAACTAATCCCATAAAATATCTGACGTCTGACACATTTCTGGGTGTTGGCCATCCTCTAATGGCTTCGATCTTCTCTGGATCTACTGCTATGCCATGCTCTGAAATAATGTGTCCCAAGTAATGGATCTGCTTTTGATAAAAAGAACACTTGCTCAACTTGGCATACAACTGATGTTCTCACAGTACTTGCAATACCAGTCTTAAGTGATGTTCATGCTCTTCTTCAGAATTAGAATAGATAAGTATGTCATCCAAGAATACTATGACAAACTTATCCAAATAATTTCTGAATATGCCATTCATTAAGCACATGAAGACAACTGGTGCATTGGTCAGCCCAAATGGCACCACTACGAACTCGTAATGCCCATACCTGGTCCTAAAGGCTATCTTATGAATGTCTTCTTCTTTGATTCTTACCTGATGGTATCTTGCCCTCAGGTCAATCTTTGAGAATATATTTGATCCTCTTAGATGATCAAAGAGGTCATCAATTCGGGGTAGAGGATACTTGTTCTTTATGGTGTACTTGTTCAGCTATCGGAAGTCAATACACAACCTCAAGGCTCCATCCTTCTTTTTGACAAAAAGTACTGGTGCTCCACAAGGTGAAACACTTGGACATATGTACCCTTTCTTCAACAATTCCTCCAACTGCATTTGTAATTCTTTTAACTCTGGTGTGCCCATTCTGTAAGGTGTTTTTGACATCGGGGCAGCTCCTAGCACTAAATCAATTGAGAAATCTATCTCCCTTCTTGGTGGCAATCCAGGCATTTCTTGGAATACATCTTCAAATTCCTGTAGTACCGAGAAACCTTTGAGGCTTGGCCCTTTTGTATTATCTGTCTCTTCCATATGAGCTGCATACAATTGACATCCTTTCCTAAAGCATCTTTTCAGCTGTAAGGCTAAAATCTCCCTTATAGAGATGGGTCTTGGAACTCCTTTCACAGTGCTCTGTTTTCCATTTCCACCGAGACATGCAAATGTCTTGTTATGACAATCTAGAACAACATGATGTTTGTCCAACCAAACCATTCCAATCAGAATATCATAAGACCCCTATGGTATGATATTTAGATCAATACTAGTATTCATGACATTAAGACTTATGGAACAACTTTTGACCATGTGATGGATTATTCTTTTGGTTCCAGTGGTTAACTGAACCAAACTTGCTTTTCCAAGTTTACTTTTCTCCAAATGTAATCTATCCACTATCTTAGGATCAATGTAGCAATGAGTTGCTTCTGAATCAATCAAAATAGAAACAAGCTGATTTATGATCTTACCTTCCACCTCGATCATATTGGACTGGTACTCTGCTTGTCGATCATTTAAAGCTGCATAGATTCTTCCCATATCTTCAATTGTTGTAGCTTCTTGGATGTTTTGCACAATATTCACTCTGTCCTTTCTGTGTGGGCAATCCTTGTTCATGTGATCTTCCTTGCATCCCCAACATTGGATTGGTGGTCTTCCCCTTTTTCCCAAGGAATATTCCTTCTTGAAATCTCCCTTAGCATATTGATTTTGATGATTTCTATTAGGCTCATTCCTATTGAAGGAGGGTTTGAATCCTTTCCTCCTCTGATCAAATTTCGTGCTTTTCTTGTCCTTCCAAGATTTATGTAGAGATTCTCTTCCCTAGCCTTGCTCATACATGTATTTAGCCTTCCTGATGGACTCCGTCAAGGTCTTGGGTTAATCATACTTGATCTTTTCCTTATAAAAGGCTTACAATCCACTTAGAAATCTCTGTATTTTCACTTTCTCATCACCAATGAACCTGACATACTTTAACAATCCCAAGAACTTCTTCTCGTATTCTGCCATAGTCATGCTTCCCAACCTAAGTTCAAAGAACTCCTACATTTTCTTGTCATAGAAATGCTATGAGAGGTACTCCTTCTGGAATTACTTCTTGAACTGCTTCCAAGAGATGCTACTTTCATTAACATGTTCCACTTGCTTCAGTTGGTCCCACCACATTGCAACTTTTTCGTGTAAATGGTAGGTGGCAATCCTAGTTTCTAGGTTGGATGAATAGTTATGCAATTGAAAATATCTCCTAAGCCCAAGAAACCATGCTTCAACATCATATTCCCTTTCTCTTTCACCCTCAAAGGAAGGTGGCTTGAGCTTCCTCAGCTCTCCTTGCAAACTATCTACCTCTTGTTTCCTTTTTTGGTGTTTGACAGGAGACACCTTTGGACTACTTACGGGATCATCCGATGCATAAAACTTTCTTTCTAAGTAAGGAGGTGAGTGGTGTCCATGAGATTTGCTATCACTTCTAGAATAACCAACTCTTCCATGATCATCCCTTATTTCATGGCACTTTCCTTCTTCCTCTTGTCTTGAGTTTGATCCCTTCTTCGTTTGTCTCTGCAACTGATTTAAGCTCTACAACACTCGATCATTTATCTGACTTTTCTCTATCATCAGTCTCTCGTTGTCTGCTTTGTAGCTTTGCACTTCCATATTTAGGCTTCTTATTGTTTCTATTAATGTTTCTTGTTCTCCTTTTCCCTTGTTGGACTCTGTCTCCGCATTAACAACTCTGGTATTCTGGCCTTCTGCCTCCTTATCATGACTGGATGCTCCCTCACCTTCTTCCATTTCCTCAATACGCATCCTGAGTTGATGTGTTTAAACCCCTTAATTATGCAAAATGTGCAAGCGACCATTTTGTTAGAATTATTCATATGATAAACAAAATTGCCAAACCATGCTACATGTCTCTTTGTTTTTTTTTGTTCATGGAGATCATATTCCCATTCTCAGAAAATAACAGTGTCCTGTTATCCTTGGTTGACACAAAATTTCATTTTGCGCAGACACTTCCTTCAAACCACCTTCCTATATGACCACGATTAGAAATCGCAGCTAAATCCTTCCTTAACACATTTATGTCTCGAATACCCCCAATTCAACCCTTATCCCTCCTTCCCTTAGCTCTCAATCCGCATATGACCACGACCATGACCCTGCGCCTAGCTGAAAAAGTGCTTGTCCAGAGCTTCGAGACTTTGAAACTTTCAACTAGGATCGGATCAACGGTCCTTGTCCTCTTTCACAATCAATGATCAAGATCCACTTTGGGACTCCGTGCTTCGGGAGTCTCAACTTTCCTCACTTTCCTCCTCCCGAAATGCTTTTACCCAGAGTTCATGATCTACCGATGGGTGTCCTCCCACAGATCAGTAGCTGTGAATCTCTTTGTCTCTTTGGGCTTCGAAAGTTTCAAAAATTTTCTCTTGCACTTTCTCCCAGAGTGCTTTCACCCGAAGTCGACGATCCTTCGACGTGTATCTTCTAGAATCAATGGTCGATATGTACTCCGACCTTTGGGCCTTTGGGAGTTTTCAACCCAATACAACCTGTCACATCTTTCCCCATTGGAGTGCCCAGTCTCTAGATTGCACGCTTTGTCTCCACGTGGCGAAATACTCGAAGTAGACACGTGGCCCAATCAGGCAGGTGACACATGTCACGTTCTAACTGACATTTCAATACTCCAAATGCCCAAAAATTTCTGACACATGGCACGCATCCCATGTGTTCACGTCATCCCAGGTGACATCTACAAGCCACGTCAATTCGATAATTCTAGGATCCACATCACCTCTAGGTGACGTCATTGTGCCCCACCCCTTCGGCTCTTCGGGCTTCGGGACTTCGGGAGTTTCCACACTAGCACACTTCCAATTCTCCCGAACTTCGATTTCCCAAACTGGCCAAACTGCCTCCATGTGTCTCCCTTATCAGATGACCAATATTAACCTCAAACTTCGGGACTTCAGAAGTTACCGTTGCAAGGATCAATGACTGCAATTCCTTCGAGCCTTTGGAATTCAGAAAAATCAAACTTCAACTTTTTCCAAAATGTTTTTATCTGAAGCTCGCGATCTAATGACGCGTGTCTCCCATGGATCAATGACTATGATCTCTTTGGCTTTTTGGATTTTGGAGAAATCAACTCTCAAACTTTGCCTTTCCCCAAAGTGGGTGGATTTTTTCCATGTGTCCTCTTGGATCAGACGGCTGCAATTCACTTCGGATCTCCGGGGTTCGGAAATCTCAATTCTCAACTTCTCCTTGCTCTCCTTTTCCTAGAGTGTTTGCACCCATAGCACATGATCGATTGACGCGTGTCCTCCTATAGATCGACGGTCCCCACTACTTATACTCTTCAGAGGTTCGTCACTCGAGTACTAACATGTCACATCACTACATGCCTTTCAATTTGCAGGGGCACACATCAACGGTTTGGAGTAACTCGCTTTTCACCCCGAAATTCTCCTAATGCTGACACGTAACCCCTTGGTGAAACCGTGGTTTGGATTGCGTGACCTCCTTGAGAAATTATCTCCCATGCAACTTGGTTCCCTGCAATGCCTCATGCCCGTTGATCTCATTCTCTAATGGGATCTGATGGTTTTGACCTTATCCCTTGCTTCCTTTTCATCGGATGACCATTTTTCACCTTTCCTCCAATCCAATGGTCTTGAATCTCTCTTGATCCTACAGTGGCGATCACTCCTGAATTCGAAGGGGGATGGTCACGATCCTTCGAACCCCTTACAACAGACTTTGACGTTCTATCTCCTGTGTAGGTTCTGCAACGCCATTCCTCCTGAGCTTTTCAACTTCGTGGTCATAGTTCAATCTCAACCACGAGACTCTGACCAACAGACCCGACCCATACCAGCTTGGTGTTTCAACCAGAAGCTTTGATACCAAACTGTAACATACCCAACCACCCACAAGCCGAGGTACGCTACCTTCAATCCCACCCTTGGAATTCGTACTCTTACTGATACCTTATTTAATTAATAAGAACACATAAGATACAAGATTTAGTGACATGCACAACAATATCCAACACACATGCATAATCTAAGATTTAGTTAAACGATAATTAAAATACACAACGAAATACATTATTACACAGATAATAATATCACAATAGAGAGCGCTTATCTGTATAAAAAGGCGGCACCAATTGGCTGCAGACCAAGGAAGTTCCACCCAACCGTAGACACCACTTCTCCAAATCTCAACAACAGTGTCACCCCCAAGCCAGGGCTGTGAATCCACAAGGACGGTTCCAGAGTGTACTTGGGTTCCCAAACCAGTCATCTCTCAAGCTCTCACAGTTTTCCCAACACCCACAGCAATCCAAGTACCCAACTCTCTTCCACCCAGCCTGTACCACCCTAAGAGAACGAACCTCCACCTTTCTCTGCCACGTAGTCCCTCAGGCAGTCCTTCTCCTTTTTCCAGGGCCTATAGCACAAATGGTCCAGAATATCAATGCTGGAACTCTCAGGACTCATAGTTGTGAGAAAAACAGGGCACATGCCAACGCATCTCAGACATGCAGACCCCAGGTCATGGCTGGATTGCACCATCGACCATTACATCCAACTATCCCGTGGCTAATATTCGACAGTTCAGTTCCCTTTCCCAAGCCAAGACACAGATGAGGATGGATCAATGAATGGGTGAGTGGGTGCATGAAAGTGTGTAAGGGGAAATGAATGAACGTACATGAAATCAGAGAACAATCCATCAGTCGACCCCTCCCATTAGACTAGAGGCAGGTTTAAGTAACTTCATGGGGAATCAAGAACCTTCTGGCCTTCCCCAAGAAGCTCACGTAATCGATCCCCTCTCTTAGGAAAAAAAGGTAATTAACATAGGACTAAACAATTAGCCCCTCAAGCCCCCTCTCCTATGGAATCATAGCCCAATATAACTATAGTCCTTGTCTGTCTAGCAGCCAACCATGTATTTATTATTAATAATGATAGAAAACATTACATGTCTTGGGCACACTGGCCTTTTAATAATTGTTTGGGCACCTTGGCCTCTTAGCATTGTAACAATACATTATTTAAAATGGGGGTTCAAAACCTGGGGTGTTACAATTGTGGTTTGAAGAGGTGGTTTTTCAGGTCCGTGGACTAAAGAAGTAGGTTGTCAGGTCTGCAAGCAAGTCTCTCTAAGTGAGATAGGTTGTTGGGGAAGTGTTTTCCCAGAGGGAGCCCAACTGCAGCTATAGTGCTCAGAGAATTCCTGTTCGACATGTTGCTAAAGCCGTAGAAGGGAAGTGGGGTAGCCGAAGGACTGTTGAGCAGAGAATGGGCACACTTCCTAGGGTGGGACATGCATGTGGGGAATGAGAGGCTGTAGGATGTTAGTGTGAACTGGCCCTAGGAGAAAATCCTTCCTGTTGATATGTGCAACCTTCCTGTTGTCCTTGCCTAGCCTAGGAATCCCTTTCCCAATGGAGTTTAGTCCCATCTCGAGGGTGATCCACTAATGAGCATGATGAATAGCGTGGTCTAAGGCTGGGAGGTTCGTGGAAGGCCTGTACCCAGTTTGGTGGTCCTTTATTGAAAGATAAGTACCGAATCTCTGTTAATTGTATGTTGTGTAATTGTACATGTGTTATAACTTGATGAGTAAGGCCTAGATATATCAACTATGTTGTGTGTGTAGGCTTACTGTTATTTCCGCATTAATTTGTGTATGGTTAGAATATGTCGTGTGTATGCATATAATGTCGGTATGTTTTAATGATTATTTCTGCATGAACAAGTGGCATGAACAGAATGTTGTAATTGTTAATTGTGTTAGATATGCATGCATATCTATTCACAAAATGGTATTAGAGCTAAGTGAAACGTCCGAGAAGTGGTGTTGCCCGACCTGTTGGTGGCTGGGGACATCACATTATGAGTCTCCCCACATTGACATAAATATTGTAGGGATTTTTTACATCTTAATTTGAAGTTTTGCATTGTTTATGGAGGAAAAAATTGGTGATCAAAACCAAGCATCGCTCTAGATGTTCAAATTCGTTTGTGTCCCCCCCCTTCAATGTAGTGAGGGATTATTTGTCAAGATATAATTGGCCATCATAGAGAACAACTAAAATAAAAAAATAAAATTATAAGTAACTCAGGGAAAAGAGAGAAGGCATGTTGGGTATTATACACATAATAGTTTGTCAAACAAACCAAGTAATGAAAGTGAGTAAGATAATCACTTTTTTAGTGATGTCTTGTGTCATTGATTCTATAACATGCAAACCCCTCATGAGAGGTGAGGTATGGGTGGGTAAGTGAATATGGAATATACCATGGGATGCTAAGCCTGCAAGATTAGCTTGTATCTTTCCTAGCTTGCAACCTCCACTCCAAAAACCCCTATTGCAAGTAGATCATAAGTCAAATTGGTCTGCCTATTAATTAAGAGCATGATCAAAGGGGAACATAATTTAACAAATAGTGTATTAAACAATTCCTTATATCAGTCCAATGCTTCCCAAATGTTTTTTTAGAATACTAACATGGTTAATATTGTACAATGGTCCTGTCTTTGAGAAAATTGTAAACGTTGTGTAAGAGATAGGGCAGAATGCTTTGCCATCTACTTCTGAGGTGGCTACTAACATTATTAAAGATATGTACGGACAATCAATAATAAAAATTGCCATCGTTGAATAATTGTAGTTACAAATAATACAAAATGGCTTAGGTTCTTTTCTTCCAATATGCATATCAAACAATAGTAGGCATTGTGTAATGTATGGATCTTTCATTGCAATATTGTTTTGCATTTCTTAAAATGCTAGTGCAAACATAAATGAAAAATACCCCTACACGATGCCTCTGCACTCACTATTTTTGGTAGGAAAAAGATAACTTTCAATTAATATACATTCGAGACCTACGAGGTCATTTTACACAATATTCTTCTAAGGATGTTGCTATTTGGGTGGATCATTTTCCAGATTTTACTTATAATTGTTGTTTGCATTGAGAATTGTAACTCTAAAAAATTTAGAACATTGTAAAATATAATTATGAGATCATGAATATCACCATTTATATTGTTCCAGCAAAAGAGATTTGAAAGAAGGGGCTTGAAGGGTATCATAATTGAATAGTGATAAAATTCATATTGTAGAAAGGGGATGAAAGTCAGGCACCTAATGATTGCAATACTATTTGGGAAGGCCAACCTACCTATTTATAAGGCTAAAAAAAAACAAAAAAACAATGCATAAGTTGTTTAATCATTATAATGTCTTGAACAATGATCCATAATGGATCATTATATTATTTTTCACCTATCTCGATGCTTCTGAAGTGGAAAAAATTGGAGGAGTCAACTTCTAGGGTCATTTTAACGATAGGTCATAGTTTGGAAATTTGGGGTTTGAAACCTTCCAAAGCCATTTTGAGGTATCAAATGACATTTTTTAGGGTCAAAACTTTCCTCGTAGTTGCTCAGAACCTATATGCTAGTCTACACATCGAGACCTTTCCAATAGTGCACAAATCGTGTCAATAAGAGTTCATATGAAAAAATTATGCCTCCCGCAAGTTGACCTATCATGTTGACCACCATGGTACAAGAGGATGCCACGTCATTCCTCACTACTCATGCATATGGGGCTAGCCACATGAGGATTTTCAAGAACATTCTAGAAGGTCCAAAACCTTATCACAATTGAGGGTTGAAGAAGTCAAAACCCTAACCCTAGACGACTATCATGCTATGTTAAATACTAGACTGTTAGGAGGAGAAGGTGTTCCATTCTATGTTATTGTATTTTGTTCCATAGTAGAGCAGAATAACTAGGAGTGAGAAAATTAGAGAGCATAACAGAGGGGGTTAATGATCTATATCATCCTAACAAGCCACAAGTCTTAGGTAACTCCATAGATAGTGCCTTCTCCTTTGTACTTGCATTATTTCCATGCCAAATAAAAGAGAGCAAAGCAACCTCACCTTCTAGCTAGGTTTTGTTTCGTAAGGGTTTCCTAGAGCAAATCTTTGTGTTATTTTGTGTATGGTGTGTGATTGTATTTTATTTTTCTTTATTTTTCATATTTTATCTATCTCATACATAAGCCAAAAATCAATAACTAAAGATTCTGTAATCTAAATAAATTTAACCTTCATACAATAGATTTTAGTTTTATTTATTAGATCTGTTGTGACCCAACCCAAATCCTATTTAAGTTGAGATTTCTAAGTATAAAATATTAAGAGTATTGATAGTTTTTGATCTGGATTTATAAATGGAACGAAATGAAATACATGTGTATAACAAAGAAACACATAGAGATACAATAAAACTTGACTTCTATTAATAAAGAGAACATGTTGAAACTGTAAAATGTAGAATGAAACAAACTTGCTCGAATGGTGACAACTTATCTCTGAGAAGAGAATTGATGGCTATGCTCATTTGCAAGAATATGAGCACAATGAGGCTCCAAAGGCCTTTTTGACATAAAAATTAAATGTGAAAACCCTAAACATCCAAAAATATGACCCTGGGAGATGAAACGCCAAAAAGTTTGTGGGCCCCGATGGGGGTAGTTGATACGTCAACTTCTCGAGGGCGTAACTTTTGCATACGATCTTTGTGTTGGGTGCTTGATACATCGTTGGAAAGGTATAGAAAAGGAGCACACATTACGTTTAGCCTAACATATGCCTTCCACTATATTCTAGGCATTATTGAGTAAAAAAAACATCGTTTAGGGCCTCAAAACAACCTTGAAAGTTTGGGACCCAAAAAACTGTAAAAAAATGCCAGAATGGAAAACTATTCTTTGAGCTAGTGGAATAGGTGGGTGGCCACTGATATCCACTTAGATAAGTCCCGCCCCCTTAGGAATCAATGGTATCCATTGCGTTGAGTGCTCCCATCAGATGGGGAAACTTCTGCTGAACTTGGCCTCAAGTGAGCCACTTGTCTTGGTGCATGAGTTGCCTTGCTTTGACAACCTGATAAAGATGGATAATCTGTTTGTGAGAGCCCTTAATTTGAGTGTCCCTGATCTGATCAATGGATGTTTGTTCCATGCAGTTAGGGTTGATCTTTGTGGGTGTCATATGCTCTGGGATATCTGATGTGTCTAATGATGGTGGGAAGTATGGCTGAAGGAGGTCCACATTGAACACTAGGTGCAGGCTAAGGAAGGGAGGAATACTTAGCTCAAAATAATTTTTATCCACATCCTTGGTGATGGTGTAAGTTCCATAGCGAAGTGGACAAAGCTTCTGATGGGGCCCTGTAATACACTCTTTCTAGAAATGCAACCAAACCTTGTCTCCCACCTAAAACTTGTGTGGCACCTGATGTTGATCATGGCGTTGCTTGTACTTGACATTGGATTTCTGAAAAATGTTATGGACCTGTTGGTGGATATGCTCTATCCATTTAATGAACTTGGTGGCTTTGTCTGCCTTAAAATGAACATGGGATGATTCTTCCTGTGTGGTCGCAAGGGACAATGTGACATCAATGGGAGCTAATGGTTGAAATGCCAGCCCCGCCTGAAAGGGGTTGTGTCTAGTTGAGCTATGGAGAGCTCTCTTGTAGCTATGATGAACATAGGGGAGACTCTCATCCCACATGTGTGGATGCTTGGAGTTGTAAATGCACAAGATATGATTGATCATCTGATTGACGACCTATGTCTGGCCATCAGTTTGGGGGTGGAAGGTAGTGGATTTGGTGAGATTGGTTCCCAATAGTGACCAAATGCTCAACCAAAATGCATCAAGGAACCTATTGTCCTGATTTGAGATGATGGTCTGTTGTATCCCAACATGTGCCCACACCTGTTCGAAGAAAATCTTGGCAGTGGCCTCTACTACGATACTCTTCTTGCATGTTGTCAAAATGGCCATCTTAGAAAATCGATCAACAACCACAAACAAATAGGGATTTCCTTGCTTGGTTGAAGGAAGGCCAGACATGTAGTCCATCGAGATGGATTCCCGGGGCATGTCGGGAATTGGCAGAGGGGTGTATATGCCTTGCTTCTTAGTGGCTAGTTTGGCAATGACACATGTAGTGTAGGACCTGATATACTTGTTGACATCTTGTCGAAGTCTCAGCCAATAGAAATGCTTTTGTAGTATGAACACGTTCTTTTTCATGCCAAAATGTCCTTCCATCCAATTGTAGCGAGCTTCCAAAATTAGCTTCGCATGCTCGCTTGAAGTAACATAGAGGTAGACCAGATGGCATAATAATGCGTCCTGAAGGTGAAAGTCAGTGACAACCGCGCCTGTGCCCAACAATTGGTACGTGGTAGCGAAGTCGAGATCGCTCTTTTAGAGTTGGGGCCACTTGGAGGCCTCATGTCCACAGGAGTGGAGCATCGTGGTTAGGACGACAACTGGAGGTCAATTGAGGCAGTCAACGACATGATTGGTGCTCCCTATGTTATATTTGATGTTTATATGGAACTACTGTAAGTATGTGGACCACTTTTGATGGTGACCATTTGACAATTTTCCTTGTGTCTTTATGAAATGCAGAGCCTTGTGATCAGTGTGGATGATTGTCTCCTTCCTGAGAATTTAATGCTTCCATTGGTTACAATCTTGTACAATGGAATACATTTCTTTATCATAGGTGGGGTACTTACATATGAAATATGATAGTGTCTGACTATGATATGCCACTGGATGACTGTGTTGAGTGAGAATTGCGCCCACAACATATTTTGAAGCATCGTTCTCAATCTCAAAAAGTTGATGCAGATCGGGTAAGGAGAGTACTGGGGTTGAGCACAAGCGATGTTTTAGATCATCGAATGCTTACTGTTGTGATTTCCCCCACACAAACGTTTCATTTCCATCGCCCTTGATCACTTGGCTGAGGCCCCATGCAATATGGGAGAATCCCAACACGAACGTGCGATAGAATTTGGAAATTCCTAAGAGACTCCGAAGTTTGGTCAGTGTGGTTGAGGCTGGCTGAACACAAATGACCTTGATCTTAGCTAGATCCACATGCACACCATGCTCATAAAAAGTGTAGCATAGGTATTGGACCTTGTTCAAGCCGAAGGAACCTTTTTCCAGGTTAGCATATAGCTTGTGCTACCGTAGAGTGTGAAGGACTTGTTGAATATGCTACAAGTGTTCCACCCAGGTCTTGTTGAATATGAGGATGTCATCCAGATATACCACCACAAAAGAATTGGTGAAGGGCCACAATATATCCTCCATCAACCTCATGAAAGTTGTTAGAGTATTTGTTAAACCAATGGGCATGACTAGCCATTCAAAAAGAATTTGGACTTGAAATCAGTCTTCCATACATCAGTCTGTTCTATTTGGACCCGATGGTAGCTGAACTTAAGATAAATCTTACTGAAGTACTTGCCCCCCTTGAGTTGGTTAAGAAGGTCGTCAATTCGGGTAACTAGGTGCCGATTTCTGACTGTGATTTTGTTTAGGGCCTTGTAGTCAATACATAGTCTTCAGGTCCCATCTTTCTTCTGCATGAGTACAATTGGGCTTCCGCAAGGTGAGGAGTTAGGTCATATTTTCCCCTTTTGAAGCAACTCTTGGATCAAACACCTGATTTTCTCATTTTCCATCAGAGAGTGACAATATACTGGCCCATTGGGTAGAAATGCACTAGGGGTTAGATCTATTGAATGCTTGACTTGGTAGTGCAGTGGTACCCCCACGAGTGAGGAAAATATGTCTTTGTATTATTCCATGACCTTGTCCACCTTATTCTGTTGCATGGAAAGGCCCTGTGTAGAAGCCATAGATGTGGTGGCAACCTTCTGTTCACTTTGAGAGTTAATCACAAAGAAGAAAAATTTCCCGGTCTAGGAAATGACCTTCCTGCATTGCTTAACAAAGATCAAAGAAATGGAGGTAGGTGAAGCTACCTCTGGTATCCTATACAATTGTCTACCCAAATTAATAATAAAACTACGAGGTCTAGAATCATATACAACATGATGTTTCCACAAGTATGGTTGGCCTAAAAGAACATGACAAACTTCAAGGGAGGCAATATCACACAATACCTCATCCTTGAAGGGCTTGATGCCGTAGGGCAGGAGGCACTATTGGATAACATGAAGATATCTCCCTTGGTAGAGCCACCTAATGGTGTAGGGATGTGGGTGTCATGTCATCGGAAGGTTCAAACTCTTGATGACCTTTGCTGAGATCAATTTCTTTTGGCTTTCGCTATCGGCAATGAAGTGTAGTGGAGTACCCTTCAGCCACATCCGCGAGTGAAAAAGGTGCTCACCTTCCTCCGATTCTTTTGGTTTAGTTGGTTGGACCTTAGTGGTAGATATAATGGCACTGGGTTCTGTATCAATGATCTTCTTTCCCTTGTCTGGATCTAATTCAAAGTCAGAACCTGCCTTTGACTTTGAGGCTTTCAACTTGACCACCAACGACCGATTTAGGCGACATTCACCGGTGTTATGCTAGGGGATTTTATGGAATTCACACCACTTTCCAGTGTCTTTCTTCATCTTCTCACTACCCTTATTAAGGTCATCTAGTTGTTGAAACAGAGTCTGAAAGCTAATAAGGAGAGAAGTTGCACTAAAAATGCAAATCAATCAACCTCCAATATTGGAGTTGTCTTCCTCTAGAGACCCATCCTCTTGATGGAGTCCCATGATCCAATCGGAAAAGACTTTGCACTTCATAAAATCAAAGTATAATTTAGATCCTACATCCCCTTTAGTAAACCACCAAAGATAAGCTTGAACCCCATCTCCCTTGGTAATATATTCTTCTTCTCTTTGGAATACAATCTCCTACTACATTGCCTCTTCTTTGAGAAAGGTGTTGTGCAGATCCTCTTCTAAGAATGTATAAATTAATTTAAGGATTAATCCCATGCTTAGGTTACTAATTTTTTTTCTACACATAAAGTCACTCAACTACAATGGACATCTCTCAAGTAAGCGCATAGTCACATACTTATAATATTTTGGACACAGTCTTGGCCTGAGATAGTGAAGCTATTGTTCTGCCCAAGAAAGAGACTTGGTCTCTTTCCTCTTACTTGTATACACTGTCCAACTTGCTCTAATCTCCATGGACTTAGACATAAAAGGATGGGGTTGGGCTACCACCATAGAATGGGATAAAGGGTTGGAATGACAAATATTCACATTGGATAAGAACTAAGGATCTTTGGGGTGAGGTACCTATTACAGAGGATCTTGGTCTATAATTGGTGGAGGTACATGGTTAATATGGGGTTTAGGCTTAGGAACCAAGGCCTTCTTAAGCTATTTGAGTTTGGGTTTTCAATGGGAGAAATCACATATGAGGTGGTATTGGGCTTGACATGTGAAGTGAGCATTAGGCAGATTCAAGTAAAAAACTTTCTGTTGGAGAACTCCATTAGTGGTAAAAACAAATATGAATAGAGGAAACTTATACTTCAGAAGCACCTCAACATAAACCCCAATGCTAGCTTAGAAGGAGTTACAACAACCATCTATATAACCATTCTAATTTCAATCCGGATAACCATTCTCGGGCTTCAAATAATCAAGAAGGATAAAATCTCTGATATGGATAACTTTCCTAGATTTTTTTCACCTAGAGTACACTTGTCACTCATATAAAGGATTGATTAAGGATTCACCTCTTTCAAATTTAATATCATATACCTTAGGCAATCGAGGGGACAAATTTCACAAACCATGCTGATTTATATTTGTGACAAAACCTTTGGAAATTGAAACCACTTTAGTAATAGCCACATGACCACCATCCATATGGATGATGTACGCCTCTTTCACTCCATCCCCTAGGTTATGTCCCTCTCCAAGGCTATGTACAAGCTTATAATCTCCCTTGGTGGCTCATTCTCTTCATCATATGGTAGTTATCCACCCGAAAACTCCTCAAGCATGCCCATTTTATTTGAGTTCTTGGAATTCAATGATACAAATTAGAGTTAAAGTTCTCATTGACCCAAAACTCTGATAGAATTTTTGATAATCTAGGTCGATTCATAATTGGGAAAATTTTCTAAGGACATTGTTCCACTATACATGAGCCTTGGAGCATGGTAAAACTCTACTCATGCCTAAAATTCGTGTTGGACTTGTATCATATTTGTGACTAGAAAGAAGGTATGTTTGCTACAAGATTAACTTACTCTTTCCTTTGATAATATTATAACTTATGATTTTGGTGTTAGTACCTTGTGATGCATCTTTGGCTTGTGGTTTCTTATCCTTATGTTGGCATTTTTCTCCACATTAATACTCCTCTTTAAAGCATAATGCTCAATTAAGAGTAGTGGGTCATGATCTAGATGGGAGTTTTCTATAAGCAGCCTATGAACAATTTTCAGTGCATCCATGTTGGGGTTTCTTTGCACATCAATACTCCTTTTTAATTGGTTATCCTAAATTAGAAGGCGACTGGTCATAGTTTAGAAGTACGTTAATTGAAGATTTTATCTATTTTTAGTGCATACATGTTGAGATTTTGTTTCACATTATTCCTTTTTAAATGGTAATCCTCAACTAAGAGATAATGGGTCATGGTCTACCATGGATCAATCAAATTTGTTATAACTAACCTATATACGATTTTCAACCATTTTTGTATGGATTTTACTTAAGAATCCCCAAAGAAACCAATTCTACTCAACCAAAACTTTCATTTATGACACATTGATGGAGTTTATTACAACTAGACCATGTAGAATTATTATATGGGTTTACTTAGGAA